>OU015491.1:130472880-130530380 GCA_907164885.2 Dolomedes plantarius | reverse complement strand
TTGGATTAAGATTGTAAATAATAATCAACGGCTTGTACTTTACTGATATCCATCTATATTATTTAAATAAATCTTCGCTTAAATTTTGCAGTAGTTTATAGCTCTTTCTGACTGGAGATCATTCCAAATTTTTCGGTTAGTTGTACTGAGATGTTCGAAATACGGTGTATGCTAGGGGGCTTTTATGTAAATACCATTGCTTTGTTATCTTGTTATAGACAACAAAGCTTGTTATGTTCTCATAGAAAGCCCATTGCTTTGCTGTCATGCCCATTGCTTTCATAGATAACATAGAAAGCAATATATATTACCTTGTTATAGATAACATAGCTGGTCTTCCTGTTACAGATATCATTGTTTTGTTATCTTGCTCATTGCAATGTTATCTTGTTATAGCCAATTGCTTTATTATCTTGTTATAGATAACAAAGAATTGTTATCTTGTTATACAAATAATAGCTTTGCTATGTAGAGCCCATTGCTTTGTGCTAAATTAATCAGCAAGGATTCATCCTATACTGTAAATAGTACATTTTATAAAAATAGTCTTATACTGTTATAAGTACATTTTTAATAATATTTATGTTTTTAACAATCATTTAGTTTTGTTAAACTTATGAATTCCTCGGATTATGTCTTCAAAGACGATTTAATATTTTGCCTCGAGATCAAATGAACATTAATCTCAGCAGTTTTAAACACTTGCCGACTGAATGTTGCAAAAGTGGGAAAATAGATATAAATCCTGTTAATTGTTTAAATACTGTGTGAAAAACTTCTGCTTTTTTCAAAATCTTTAAATATATACAGAATGTTAAGGAAATTTTAAAAAAAACTTCAAAAATGCTACATTAAAAACAGTAAATCTTATCTGAATAAAAGTTATACCAAAATAAACTACATGTTATTATCCAGAGAACCTACTTTTGAGATGAATTCTGAAAGTAAACAAACTTGAATGTGAATGAATCAAGTAGCTCAAATATTCATATCGCGTAGTGAGCTGTAAAAAACTGGAGGACAGTCTGCTACTCCAATCGCATGAAAAAATAAATATATAAAAATTATGAAAGGGTTTGCTTTTACAAGGTGTGGATTAAATGCAATATTGTTAGATAATTCGGGATATTTTTTAACTTTCATATACTTTTACCATTATGACGTCATTATTAGTATTATGACGTCAAAATGATGGGATGGATGGCAGTCTACTGTTCCAATCGCATGATAAACTAAATAAATAAAAAATAATGAAAGGGTTTGCTTTTACAAGGTGTGGATTAAATGCAATATTGTTAGATAATTCGGGATATTTTTTTAACTTTCGTATACTTTTTCCATTATGACGTCATTATTAGTATTATGACGTCAAAATGACGGGTTACCTTCTAGTTCAATTATAATATTTTGAGTTATCACTTTTGAAGTCAGCAAAAATTGGTTATACCTCAATTTTGAGAAAAATGCACTATAAGTTTTACACGTGCTTAGAATTACAAGCTATTTGATGTAATTTACGTTGCCACACAGTTTGAGAAAAATTCTTACTTTAATTATTTCATTAAAAGTTTATTTTAAAATGATATTAAAAAATGAAATGTTGTTTGTACTAATTGCTAACAGGTTTCTGGTCCTTTAATAAATGGCCACTTCCGGTGCTTTAAATCTCTACTTCCGGTTTTTAGTCATTGAAAAATCTTTAATATATCGGCTTCTAATTAACCTACAGATAAAAATAAACCTGTTTTATAAAGCTCAATAACTGAGCTATCCAACTAAAGAATAAAAATTTGTTATTTTTGACCCAAATTAAACTTTTTAAAGTAGTCGGCTAGCTTAAACAAACGAACACACACACACACACACACACACACATATATATATATATATATATATATATATATATATATATATATATATATATATATATATATATATATATATATATATATATATATATATATAAGCGTTCAGGTTTGTAACCATTAAATATAAGTTTCGTATTATAATCAAATAAAAGCTGTACTGCATCGAATAAGATAACCGAATTTCAACCGGTTATACAACGCAATCCTAGCCATATTTAAATCAGTTTATTACAAATACTTCAAAGAAATTACATTCGATACCGCTAATGAAACTCTTCTTTTACGAGTTTAAACAAAACACACTAACTAATGGTACGGCTCTTCTACAGTACTCTCTCATTATATTTCTCTATAAATATCATATATAAGTGTTTTATGATTGTGTCTCATTTTAATTATAGACGTACTCGTAACATGAACTAATTTTCTCTATTCTTACTATAATCAATATCACTTGCTGCGACGAACGTCGTCTTTTTGTACAGTATTTCCGTGCAGTCCTCTGTTTCTTCGTTAATTTAATCAGATTGCACTTAAATGTTTTAAACAAAAAAATAGAGACTTTTATCAATGTTTAATGCACATCAAGAGAAAATTTTACAAATTTTAATAAAAGGACCTGGAAAAGTTTACATGCAATATTTTATGGGAAATTCTTTCCTTTTCTTTTTTCTCTTTTTGTCAAACATTGATTTCTTTCTATTTCAATAAAAAAGACTATATTTACTTTTAAATGAAACAAACTGAAATATTCTAGATTTCTTTTTAGAATAAATTGTATCCACCAGCAGAAACTTTCGGAATTTAGTAAAAAGGCAGTGAACAAAAATTTCGCGAAGTATTTTATGCATATACCTTCTTTTGGGCTTTCTGTTTCTCTTTATTGCAACTTTTCTCTTTCTTATTGTTCCTGTCAGTGACACTTTCTTCTTGATTTTGTTTCAATCACTGATCTTTTTCTGTCTCGATTAAAACGAAATGCTTATATCCCTAGACGGAATTTTAAAATAAGGTAATTCTACATTTTTTTTCTTTAAATGTCTCTTACGCAGTTTCCCTTTTTAGGTGTTTTTAACCACAGCCGTTTTAATAGATAAAAAAAGGCTAAGAATTTTTTGTATATTTATTTGTTATTACAGTTATATATTTTCTAGTGATTTTTTTATGGCATGCAGTAAACAAAAACAACAAGTTAAAAAATACAACAAGAAGATAAAAAGTACAAGAAGAAAAGAAACAACGGCACGATAAAAAGTAAAGCAATTAAGTAGACAGGACATACTAATTGCTAAATTTTTTTCCCATTATCGGCTACAGAGATCCCCTATCCGACAGTGTCTCACATGTCTTGAAGTGAGAAATGTCCATAACGTATGGATTATCACAAATAGTGCAGAAAAGATTCTGTAGAATTTCAAGCGGCTCAGATGTTTAGCTAAGCAATCATTACCAGTTAAGGCTACTGTGTACTAACCCTACTGGATTTGCTCACCTCAATGTTAACCTATGGAGAAAATTTTTCTCCTATTTACAGCTACATAAATGCTGATAATCCCAATAAAAATTATACGTTTTGATATCCTGAACTTTTCTGCACCTTGCAACAGGATTCATTTTATAAAGGAATTTAGGAGCGTTTAAAATACACTATACCAGATATTTTCTCAGAATAATTAAAATTTTAAAACATTATTTACATTTTATTTAAAAAAGAAAAATGCTCCAAGGTGCAAAATTTTATTTCTTTAATACGGAGTACAAATTTTTTTTTAAAACAAATCTTTAAATCCAAGTCGGCAATCCTTGGGCAAATTTTCTCCATGGGTCAACGTTGAGGCGAGCGATTCCAGTAGGGTTTGTACACAGCAGCCTTAAACATCTGATCATGCCTTCCGAATCCTTCCTCGGAAAATCTGGAATGAATGCACGATTAACAACCCTAATTTATTAGAATTGTGTTGGCAAGTTCCCACGACTATATAGTTTCATTCCTAAAAATATTTTGTTTATCAAAATTTATGAAACTTTTAAATTTATCATAAGTTACGTCGTTTAAATGTTGCAAAAAGTCGTTAGGTTAAGTAGTAAGCGCTTCTGAAGCCGGCAGGTGAAGATGTAAAACTTGATGCAGTTGCTCAGGTCTAGTCAGATAGCGTCACATTATAATGGGACTCTATCTAACTAGCCCACAGAAACCATTGCAATATCAATCTCAGAATGCAAAGTAAATATGAAAAAGCAGTTATATTTATTTCTATATACGGTATATCTTTCTTGGTTAACGTCCTATAACCCATTATTGTAGGGGCTTCAACCTATCAGAACCGAGAGTCTCATCATTAAAAATGTCAGTTCCGATGGGTCAGATGTTCGTCGAAAATATTGTCGAGAGTATGTCCAGTTGCAACTGACTTTGTACTTCATGAAATATTTAAGAAAATTTATTATTTGTATATAATAAAATCCAAAATAAAATTACGTTTCAGAGTAGTACCCACACAGCAACATAAATTCATATCATCACAGTTTTAATAAGAAATATTTCATTTCTATGTGGCTAAAACAGCTGAAACCGATGCAATCCGCTACTTCAATTCAGTTTTCATCATATTTCCTTTTATCTTGTGTTATTCGTAATAACACACTTTTTAATACTAGTTATAGATTAGGAATTTTGTTATTTTTTCTCGTTTCCAGAAAAGCAAATTAGTAATTTTTGGATTATTACCGATTATATCAATAAATAATTTGGAGACTTTTTACATTTTATCTTGTTACAGAGACGGGAGTAAATTCTACCAAAAACACACTACAAAATTCTCCCGCATTACAGTAGCTATATATTAAACGACAATAAAGAATAGAGAGCAAATGGAGAAAACCAAAATAGAGCAAACATTTTTACCCTGCCCTCTCGTTCTGCAGCTGACGTTCTTTCATTCTCGTCTATCTTCCGGCCTTTCATATCTACAGGAAATTCGCTTTTCTTACAACTTTTCAAATTCTAATTTCCATTTAGATAAAAAGCGCGGGAACTGGTTCGGAGGACTTTAGATATATAATTACCATCCCCTGCCCATAGCCCATGGGACTCCCCCCCCCCCTCCCGTGGGTTTGAAAGCCCCCTACATTAACAGTATTCAAATTCGCCATCAATGTGGATTGCCAATTCTTTGCGCCTGATTTGATAGATTGAATTCCGGAATTGGATGCAAATAAAGCTGAAAACAAACGTTACACGTGCAAGTTGTGTCCTGTATTTCCTGAAATACTTTATGCAAGTAGAGTAATTTAATAAATGTACAATTAATTTCCGTCTTCATTTAGAAATTATATTTATTTTTATGAAATCATACTTAATGTACATTTTAATGTCAGTTAGCGGACAGTGGACCTTCAAACCTAACTTTTATTGTTTTGAATGGATTTGCTTGAAATTTGAATATGTGATTAGTACTATAGATATGTAAGGGTGGTTAAAATTTAAAGATGAAATATTAATAATTTATGAATTATGAATTGTTAATTATATCAAAAATTGGCCTAATTAAAAATGTTCCATGCGCATTTCTTTTGCATATAATATGGGAATTTTTATTTGCAGGATACCTTATAGAACTAACAATGAAACTTATTGCTTATTTTAAGCATTCATTAAAAATATAAAGAGAAAAGATAATAATAGTGGAAACACCCTTTTTATTACGCAAAATACCTATAAATCATCTTTTCAAGTACAAAATTTAAAAATTCTGAGCTATGAAGCATAATTTTTTTGAATAAGATTTATTTAATATAGTGTTAAGTATATAAAACTTAAAATTAAAAACAAAACGATAATTAGAAATGCGCCTGGAGCAGTTTGAATATTCGTATGACATGAAAAGTTTTATTTTGAGAAAAACACATTTAAAGTTATTGCCATTAGTAACCACATAATATCTAAATTAAATACAAATGACTATAACTAGGAAAGTAACCACATAAGTTAAAGATTCTTTTTGCAACACATTCCTACTCGTCCGTAGTTTCAAAATTCAATAAAATAAAAAAAATTTAATTTTTGGACAAATTTCACAATTTTGAAAGTCCACTGTCCCCTTAAGAAAATCGTTGGAAAATAAAAATCTCTCCAGGGTTTTTCAGCAAATAGATGGTAGGTTTTTAAGTTTAGATTTAAGAAGTTATTTTATGGGATGTAAAACATTTACTATACAGAAGTTATTTTAATTATTACTTTGTATAATTATTATTTAAATTATTATTATGTTATACACATTTTATAATTTTTCAAAATTAGTAATTACTAAATCGTCAAATTTTGTATCTATAATACCAAATTTATCTTCCAAAAATATACGAGAACATATTTTCTTGCATTGTTTTTTTCTTTGAAAGTATAAAAACAGCAAATTATAAAATAGTTGAAAAAACAATTTCAATATTAAATTTACTTTCCCCTAAACGATTAAATACTGTTATTTTCCACTAAACCTTCAATGTAATCCACCCGTTGATCAAAAACATTTTCTATTCCTTTTGCCCGAAGATGTAGAAATTTTATCATTTAAATTTAAATGAACATGATTTCGCCAACATGGTGTGCTTTTATCATATATTTCAACAATTTAAGAGCTCTAATAAAAAAAAGATGAATCACTGTAGAAACAAATATTTTATGGTTAAATATAAATTTAAATATATAATAAAATTTTAATTTTTCTAATCAGAGTGTAATAAAAATTTCATCAAACCAGAACTATTTATTTAAATAAATTACCTAAATTTTGACAACAAAAATCTGCGACAAATTAGCAGTACAATCGAAAATAGTTGTAAGCAATACTATAGCACATTTGAAATTTTAGCGGGAAAAATCTCTAGATTTCATATAAACACAAGCTTATCTAGTAGAAAACATTTTTTCAGTAAACAAAAAAATACAGCTTTATTTTATTTTGCACTATAGTTATAAATTTCTCACATCAAACGCTTTAGTTATATTTAAACGTAAACAAAATAACATTTGCAAGTATTATACTTTATACGATTTCCTCATTTCTGTACTTGATATTAACGCATTGTTGGCCAGTAGCCAGTAAACTCGTCTTTTTACACTCAAATGTTGAAGATCATTGAGGAGTTAAAGCCATGGATCATTCTATGAAATTCATATAAAATTCCTTTGAAGGTACAAGTAAATTCCCTTTACTATGACCTCAAAGAGTTCGAGGGAAATTCTCACATTTTGTCATTTATAAAAAACAAATCTCACACCCCCATACAAAGAAAAAGATTTCATAAAATAAAAATACCTTGCTTTATTCCAAAAATTCAGTCTTTGCCGGCGAACTGCGTATGTATTTAAATAAAAGTGCTGGTCATCAATGTGTTAAAATCCTAGAAGGGTAACCCCAAAAAACATATTCTTTTGTTAAAAACTTGCCTCTTTTTTCACCTCCCTAAATATATTTTCCTGTCAAAATTCTTCTTAACATTTCTCGTCAAATAAAATAACAGTCAACTGATTTACGATCTTCCGTGAGTGGAATCAAACAAGTTGTGGTTGCTGTTACCGTAATTGAAATTTTCTTGGAATTAACTTCACTTAATCTTTCCAATGAAAACCCAGATAGCAGTGATGCTACACAATTAAGTAATTGGTATAAAAGAAAATGATTGAAAAGGTCCAATGATATTCGTAGTTCAAAAATTTAAGCTTACGATTTGTTATTAACAACTTTTTTAGCAAAAAGGACTTAAATTCAGAAAAGGGTAGCTCGCCACATTACAAATAAAAACATTCCACCAAAAGTACAGAAACATTGTCAGAAAAAAGGCGAGCTGATGTATTAGCATTCCGGAGGCCTCAGTAATAAGACAATAATTAATCGTATCTATGTAATTTTACGGAGCTAGTGCATGCATTCCGGAAGATAAAGAATTCGTAAAGATAGTTTATTTAAATTAATATAAATTGATCATTTGTTGAATATTAAGACTATAAACATTAAAGCTGAAACTAGATTACTTCAGTAGGATCTTGGCCACAACAAATGTTGAATATGAAACACAACAGCATTTCTTTGGCGAAATAAATTTACGACGGATTTCTATCCGTCTCTTTATCTAACTCAGAATAAAGTCACAAAATCTTACACACTAGAAATGAGGTACAGGTTGTTCATTTACTCTGATCTTTACTCTTTGACACACAAATAAAATGATACTCGGTACTTTAAAAAACTTTATAATATATTTAACATTTATGTAATTTAGCATTTACGTAAGCTTTAGAAAAATCTGAAAATTTACACTGCTAAATAGGATGCAAGCTTCAATACTTGATAAATTATATATATATATATATATATATATATATATATATGTGTGTGTGTGTGTGTGTGTGTGTGTGTTAGTTACTCTAATATACCCTGTTGTAACACGCACTAAAAGAAAACTTAATCGGCCTGAAATTCTCATGTCTCAAAGAAGTCAAAGTTCACAATGACATAATAAACAAGGGGCTTATCTTTGACTTCTTCGTGTGACAAGGCGTTAATGTGGACACTATGAGAGAGAAAATCTGTTTGACGCTAATTAATCCCCATTACTTGTCCTCCTTTCTGTTTCCAAACGCAGATATTTTAGTGGAAAAATAATGACAAAACTATGTAATACCTTCATATTGCATATAAAAATATAATTTTTCTTTAAAAATTGCAATTTCGTATTTATTTCTAACTTTTAAAAGTTATTCCAAATACCTATAAGAGAAACGATTTCCCTGGGTAATACACATTTAAAAGGTTTGTGTCATATTTCGTTAACGGAAATCTCACATTTCAGTAAAGGGATTTTGCATCAATTCACAATCTGTATTAAAGACGATGTATCAATAAAAATATCGTCGTAAATTATTTTTTTCATTTTTTAATTTCCAATTTTTAAAACTTTTGTACTACTCCCGACGGATGTGAGCAGTATAACTAAGACATAAAATATTGGGATATTATTCTTGAATTTGAGTATTATACAGAATTTACGGCATTATATCAAGGTTTAAATCAGTGTTTAAAATCAACGTTTATGTCAATAAAATACACTTTTTAATCGTTTTCTTTTGAAATCACTCAACACTGATGAAGGAATTCTATACATCCTCCTCTAACTCAGATTAACAGCTCAAAATCTCCCATTATATTTTAACAGTTAAATAAGACTTATATATAATTAAACTGGCATCAATAAAATGAAGAGAAGAATTCAATCGGACGGTAAAAAAAAAATTACAAAAATAATGGATAAAGTCATAAAAATTATCCAACGATTCACATAATAACAAGAAAGAAACCTAACCGAATGATTTTAGTAATTCTAAATATTTTTACAAGAAATACAAAACAATTATATACATATATGCTAAATACAATTATAACATGATGCTAAATATAATTAACGTAAAATCTTTAGTAAAACACGCACTTTTTTTTCACATTTTAGTCCGTATAATTACAAGATAAAAAGAACTTTTTATGTACCACGTTTTTAAATTTTCTGTTGAATCATATAAACTTGACAATTCTATGTATTAATAAATACGTTTTTATTTTTTTTTATGAATTATTACATCAACTTGAAAGAAAATGATCAAATGCGTAATAAAGAGAGGAATTATAAGACATTTTCAAACAACAAAATTAACTGAAAATGAATTCAATCCTGCTTAAAGATGGCTAAAAGTATTAAAAGAATGCATTGTCATCGTATTCTGGGCTATTCTAAAAATTTCAAATGTCTAGCTAGTCGGGAAGTTAGTAAAATTTCGATTGCAAGATTTGTCCTGGACTAACACACAAACAAGAAAGCGAGTTAATAAAAACATGGCAAAAATAAGGGTGCGTATTGTACTCGTGTACAAAAAAACGTAGTTTTATACATTGAATAAACGACAAACAATAGATGAGCTGTATTCTTGTGAAAGTGATTAAGACTGATAATTTCACAGTATTGTTTGATTTGAGTTAAAAAATTAAGTTTTTTTTTCTACCGAATTTAACGTTTTCGTTTATTTTTATTAATTTTTTTTATTTATGTTAATAAATATTTGTGGAATTTTTAAATAAAATATCTGTAAGTTATGGGTGCGTATTATTGTCGAATTTAATTTTTTTCGAAAATTTCGCGCAAAATAAAGCATGCGTATTATACATATGTTCATATTATAGTCAAGATTTTATGGTACATAAATCCATTTTTAAGAAAGATTTTTATTTTTAATGCAGTCAAGAATAATATATTCCTATTTTATTATAATTTTATCGCATAAAAAATGCTTGTTTTGTACTGTACCTCATATTTTTTAAAACTTAGAAATTTTAACAGAAAAAATGCTCTTCAGATTAAATATCTTGATACTAAAAACAAAATATATGAAGGTTTAAGAATTAATTTCAAATAAAATTAAAAGTAATTTTGTTAAAATATGATAAACTAATCTGATATTTAAATACGTATTGGATGCACGTAAAATATTCTCGGCAATAACACAATTTATGTATATTGTTAATGACTTAGCAAATCTTTTTTTTTTGACTCTTGTTTTTAATGTGTTGAGAAAACACTGGGAAATAGGCGCTTACGCTCCGAGCTCACGTATAAAGATCTAATATAATGTAAACATATTTTGCCATGAGAATGCGTAATTAAATAAAATTATTTTACATAAGATAACTATTAAAACTTTTCTTTTAATAATTAGTCATGTTAATACAATGTATAGTACTAAACACAATACATTTATAAGTCAAAAAATCTTGCACAGCTGAAAAGTGAGAGAAGTTTAAATCGGGCGTAGCGAAAAAGAAGCATTCAGAAGAATTCAAGAAAATTTTATTTTTATCTAACGCTATCTGAAACAGAAGATTGGGCCATTTCCTCAGGGAACATGCGGGGTATGCTGAATCGGGTATTTCTTCCCTACTAAGTTTAGTGGAAGATAGCAGTTTCTTAAATTTTTTCGATAAAGAATAATTATGGAGCTTAGTAATATTCTCAGCAACTGAAACAGAACATTAAATGTAAAATGACTTTAAGCGCAATTCAAAAAACATCAGAACATTATATATAATGTTCAGATAGTTGCCAATGTTAAATCCATGCCTTCTTTATATCTACTTTTATTTTATCTCGTTTCAGATCCCGCAACTGTGAAAAGGCTATCTAGTACAACAGCGAAGAGCTTGTCCAGTATGTTTTCCGTTTCTTATATCTTTAAAATTTCAAAATGATTTTTACCATATTTACCTTAGATATATATTTAGGTTTAATATTCATCTCAAAATATGCAATTTAAGTAGTAATGATTTTGAAGTACTTATGGTCATAACATGGAAAAAAATTATAATTTTTTTTATATTAGAAATATTCTAGAAATCATCACTGTATAACTTAGTTCTTCCTTGACGTCATCATACGTAATTTAATATTGTGTAACAAATGAAGGCCTTATTTGAATAGTGGTCCAACTTCATTCATCTTCATTTTGAGATACAGAGCCTTAAAGTCTAATGAGTGCTGAGAAATGCTTGCTGAAGTCTGATTTGTAATGCTCTCTGTTGACAACAGAAATAAGCTGGAGGTGTACCAGTTTAAAAATAAGATAGAAATGATTTGTATGAACATGAAGGTGGGGCTAACTTCATTTTTTTAAAAAGTGGAGTTAGACCACTATTCAAATAAGGCCTTCAAATAATTTACCAATTAATCTTCCAAGACACTTACCGTACATAATACTAAATGCTTAAAATTGAAAAACATAAGTGTTTTCCCAAGGAATAGTCACATTTTGTTTAAACTGATCGTTAGTCAAATTTAACAGCATGATGTATAAACATTTCATAAATAGTTTGCGCAATTTACACTAAAACTATCGGACCAGTCAAAATGTGATTGGATTTAAAATAAATAGGGATGGGTATATCTTAATTGACGGTAGTTATTGTGTTAAATATACTCGTATATATAATAGAATATGAGGATATTTTAGTTTTTTCCTTTTAGTAATTTTGACAATATATCATATTAATAATCCCTATTTAAGCGGCATTAAGCATAATGACTTTCCTTTTTACTAGTTAGGCAAGCCTTCAATCTAATCAAGCTATGACAACAGCACATACTGAAAATAACGCCTAAAAAATATATTCAAATGAGAACAACGCCACAATATAAATAAAAATGTATAATTCGTTGTGATTATACTTTTGCGTTTTTGATTTAAAAATTTTCAGAACTAAAGTATTGTATCTGGTAAGCATTAATCTCAGATATGAGTACGCTTTCTTTGATCTTTTACGAAAAAAATAATTCCTCCATCTATTCATTACTTCACTTTTTTTTTAACTTTGTGAAGGATTTTTTTTCCAAAACAACTATTATTTTCTTCTTTTTTAAATTGAAAACTACCTTCTTAAGCCTCTTAGGGCGATAAATATTAACGAACATAAAAAAGTTAATTCTTTGCATCACGCTTTAAAATCAGCATTTGGGGGGGGGGGGGGGGCTAGGTGTATTTAGATCTGAAATTACTCACCAACATCACCCTGGGGTATTTCATGTTCCATTCATATCATTGTAGTTTATACGTTTAATCAGAGTAATAAAAAACACAATAACGGACTGGTTGGTTTTGCGAATTGACAAAATTCTCTGAATCCGATAGACTCCGCTAGCAAATTTATCGAATGTCCGGAAAAAGATTGAAAAATGTCAAGTGATTTTATCAGTTGCATCAGAGATATTTTAAGAATCTACTTGAAGAGGGTGGAGTTGGGAATAAGATAACAGATAACACGTAATGGTACAAATTAATATGACAGATAGGATCTTCTCACGACTGTACAAAGATTAATGAGTAAAAATATTAGATAACGGCACAAAAATTTGACTTAGGATCTGAAAATTTAATGCTTAGTAATCAAAATTTCAGAATGATAAAAGAATCCCAAATATATCAGACATGAAAATGAATACAATTTTTTTTTCAATAATCGTAAGAGACACATTCATCAAATTCTAATAAATTTTTCTAAAATTCTCAAAAATAAAGTATGACAGGGAAATATGTCAAAATATCTTAAATACATCAAAACTTGGAAGTTGATTCATTGTCTTAGTTATAATTTTAAGCCACCGTAAAAAAGGGCTCTCCAGGTAAATGCATTTTCGGGGTTGTTGACAAATCATAGATTATACTCTCTGGACAACGTCGGAATCTGACAACTCTGCAATATACTGCTCCCAATTCTTTTTGGAACTGAATTCCAAAGGGTTTTCGTGTAGAATCAGGTGCACAGAAAATTTCCCAATCGTCGCCAAACAGCAACTTGTTGCCGTGAAACACCGCTCAGTGATTGGAGATTCACGGAGCTCACTAAAAGATAACCATGTTGTTGTACCACCACAAGAGTTTTCAAATAGAGTTTTTCTTTATAAGTAGAATAAATGGATGTTTATTACGTATATTCCTCTATAATTGTCATTGTTGAACGCAATGATTTTTATACGAGATTTTCTTTCTTTTTCAGATGTCATAAAAACGTCTCTGGGTTCATTTTTGCTCCTTCTGGTGCCAAATGTCTTACATCATTTTGTCCTTTTTTAAATCAAGTGAAACACTGTTTGGATTTCAAAGATCTTTACTCGTCTCAGAAAAGCTCTGAGAAATTTTGGATAACAAAACGGAAGTTACATCTTTTCCGCTGGATATAAACACCTGGAGTGGAAATATTTTCGTCGACATCAATATTCACTTGTCTCTTTCAATGTCTTGAGTAACATTGACAGACAATAACTTCGTCTTTTGTGAATATGGGAGTTTTTTTTCGATTTGGTGCTGCCATCTGTTAACGTAAAGATATAATATTTAAGAGCCAATGACTGGTGATTTTTTTGGTTTTAACATATTTAACTATTATACAAAATGAACAACTTTCATAAGAGGTGCGTGTTACTGAATTTTCAATGAACGTTTAAGATATAAAACTGACTTAAGGTACGTGCTTGCTAGAGATGATCCTTAAGACAACTGCCAACTGGTAACAACGTACGCGAGATCGATTTTTGGTAAAACAATTGTTAAGATCTCTTCATGCAAAAAATTCTACAAACTTCGATTGTAATCAACAGACTTATGGTGACAGTTTCCGTGATAAAGAATGCAAAGCTCGATTTATGAAAACTCTGTAAATTTACAGCCTTCGTTCAGTGAATGGATACGATGAATATAAAACTATATTTTTTACAATGATATTATCTCACCAGATCACTTACTTCACGGTTGAAAATTATAAATGAGTGTAGGTTTGCCTAATTCTTTTTTCAGGGTTTTCCTGAGTTGAAAGACTTTAAATATGTTTATTTGTATGTTACGTAATCGTAGCGTATGATAATTATTAGATCCAGTACAAAAGAGATTTTCTTATATAACATATGTAAAGTGTCATGATATGCTCAATTGATAAATATACGGATATATATATTTGTTTTTTATTAATACTAAAAAAAAAGAAAGAAGAACTTAAAATACTGAAATAAACTTAATTGAAATCAAATGTTTTTTAAGAAATAAATATCTATGCCGCAAACATGTAGTAAACCGTCGTAAAATACATTGATACACAAGAAATATAATTTGTTCATTATTCATAATATATCACATAATTACATTGTTTTATTAATACATATACACACACTATATATATACATATTTGATTGTGCAAATGCGTGTGTGTGGTGTGTGTATGTGTATACGTATGTGTTTGTACGGAAGCCATTTGGACCTTTCCTTTATTTCCTTCGGCCAAGAAAAATGGGTTCAAACAATCAGTCTATTAAGTTAGACGAAAGAGTGTACGAATCAAGTTTACAGTGTGATCTCTGAAAAAAGTAATACATTTTCAATGCTAAATTTAGATCCATGTTTTTCCTTAACTTTATATCTTTGAGAGGAAGAAGTGGAGAAGAAAATTACATCTATGATTGAAGAGAATTACATCGTGTTATTTTCAAGTTATATTTTCAGAAAGTTATGTTGTCTGTGATATGCTATATTCAGTTAAAGCCTTTTGCTCAGACAGGTTTGAATGTCATATTTTAACTCCTTAGTGATATGAAAGAAAATGATTTGAAGAATTTTAGAATCTGAATGGATGTGATGAAATAAGATCATAAACATGTATTTGTCAAGAATTGAAAGATAAACATAAAGCTTTTCTCAGAGATTCAAATTATATCTTAAAGATATTATAACATAATTTGTAATATTTAATCCCAATGAATTGAGTCGTATTTAATTGATTCCCAAACATAGAGAGCAGTTTGTATTATACTCGTCATACTACTTTAATTGAGACATGCCGTTATAATTAAATACTTTTAAGTAATTCAGTTTTGATAAATATTAAGTAAATATTAATGAAGTTGTCCTTCCTAACAGGTAAAAAATATGTATTAATCCATTAATCCTTCTTTTTAGAATCTCGAATTAAATGACTTTTTATGACTGATTAATTGCGAGCTTACTGCCCTGAATTAAAACCTTTACTTAAAAGCATTGAAACAAGAAAATAATATTTGAAAGCAAAAGCAATATTTTGGAAATTGACTTATAATTCAAATTACATTACAGTTTCGAGAATTTTAACTTCGCCAAAATAATAGAAAAAAAACAGATGATGAGAACTTAACCAAAGATAATGTAATCTGTTTTATCTTTACTGAAGTCAAAAATGTTTCTGTAGATGTTGCAAATGCATTAATGAGATGTTTTTACTTCCTTTGTAGTGAAAGCGAATTTCACTCTCTATCCATTGATGGATTTTTAAATTATTGCGTCTAAATTAAATTAGGGAAAGATAAAAATATATTAACATTTTCTTCTCAAATTTGCTTTTTTTTACAAAAGAGTTATTTCAGTTTTAAAAGGAAATTGCAAATCTGCAGTTTTAAAGTAACATAATAAAGTAAAATGCTCCTACAGAAGATTTCAAATTAAATCAATTATGAAATAGATGCTTTATACTGTACAACAGAAAAAAAGCTTTAAAACGTGCCAAATTACTGGAATTTTCAGATGTGTTTTAAATTGTTTTCCGAAATGCAACTAAAAATTAAAACTAGAAATTAGTAGATAAAACAAACATTTATTAAGAATAGAGAATATTATTAAAGATAAATTGAAATGTATAGTTTTATAACAGTATAATTTAATTCTTAAAACTGTAATTTATATTGTGCATGTCATATTACAAAAAATTTCAGTCGTTATATAATGCCTAAATTCTTTGAAAAATGAATTCGTACATTATCAAATATAATTTATACTTTATCAAAACAGATTTTTTTTATTATTAACTGTAAATTATATAGCTAAAATCATGTAGAAAATTAATATAATAAATCAGTTTTTATGTATTAAAACAAAAATAGCGTACAAAAATTCATTTTTATAAGTATTTTATTTGACTTCTATTAGGTACTGTACAATGAAATTACCTTAAAATACTCTGAATCCACAAAAAATTTCTGGTATCTTATATTTTTGTAAATTTAATAGTTATGTTGTATTTTTTTCTAACATTTGAAATTAATTTACGTATGCAGGTAAAATATAGCTAAATCTATAAATGTATATAGAACACAAATATGATTAAAGTAGAATTTTTTGTTGTTGTTTTCACGAACTGTTTCGACAAGAAGTTACAATAACAAAATCAAGAAGTGAATTATATGTAAGATTTTTATAAATCTTGTTCATAATATCTAAAGATAAACATTTGTAAAAGTATTATATATAAAATATAATAAAATGTTTATCAAAACCTCATGTATTTCTCTTTTGTAAATAAAATTTTAAAACATTTTTAGACGTGCCACACCTTAACTCAATATGCTGTGCATTTGACAAAGATAAAAAATGATCCCATGCATTAGACGCCACTAATGTATCTGACAACTACCACTTAATCTGCAATATTTCGCATGAATATAAACAAGTATGGGAACTTGTAAAGATTTGCGTACACTAGAACATACACGCGTATTTGAGAAAGTGCCCACATACACCCTAAAATAGCGTGGTTTTATGAGTCTTGTATTTTAGTAAAAATTATTAAGCTAAGTTTCTGATGGTCTTATATTTTTGTAAAATTGTGTAGCAAAAACTATTTGACGTATGAAAAAGTTTTTTTTTAATCAAGTGATAGAATTCTCAGGTTGACTCTCTTTTTTTTAAGATCAATCAAAATTCTGGGAAAGGTGGGAAAAATAATGACCTTAAAAGATTCAAATTAAGAAAAATACAGGAGATTTAAATATGTTGAATTCAGAAGCATCCATGTACTTCTGATTTAATGCGAAAATACAAAAATAACCAGTTATTTCGCGAAAGAAATTTCTGCTACTTGGAAAAATGAAATTTGATTAAAATTTGATTCTGGTTTTGAAATTATTTGCCATGTGGAAGTATATCGTCTTTGAAATATTTTTCTTTAAGTTTATGAAAACTATTCTAAAATCAATGTAGAGGAACACTTCATGAGTATTGCCCATTAGACTCATGCTTTGCTTGATTTATGTGATGAATTATTTTGTATTCCTATTTGAAAGTTATTTTAAAAGTATTATTACACACCTAAATATTAAAAAAAATTAAGTATTTTTCTTAAAATCATAAGTTAACATTTTACTCTTCTAATTTGATGTAACAACAGTTTATTCATCTCTTAGATATATAACTAAATGAGGGAATGTACTTTTCCACGTCCTTTTACTTTAAAAATATCACTGATATTACAATAGACCTTAGTATGCGTACATTCTACTGTTGAAGACACATCTTCGTGATAAAACGTCATAATAAATTTCCCTTAAAATATGAGGTTATAGAGAATCTATGCTCACTTCTACCCAGACTTGGGTGTATATAATTTGAAGTGGCACTCTATTTGAATTATATACAAACACAATTTATACATGAAACAATGTTTATTGGATTCATTGCACATATAATTGGCTTTTACAGCAATAAGCATGCGTACTACTTGTACGGAATGTAAATACAGCTTTTAAGGACAATATATTTTTATACTCACGAACAGTAAGTCAAACCAGCAGTACTGCCACGTAAACTTCTGGCCCGTAAAGCACTAGCGCAGGATAACACCTTTTTCAACCTTAACAACAACTCCCTCTTTCATTAATGACGCTGCGTGGTATTTATACTAAGCGCGTATGCCAAAATTAGCATATCTGAAGCAGCTTCTTTAATTCACTCAAAAGTTCGATTCTTGTGAATCGAATCTTGTGTATACCTTACACTGGCCTCCCTCGAAAAAAAAAATTAGGTAACTGAGGTCTGAACGGCTTCAGTTAACTAATTGAAAACGCGTGCTGGTCTGACTTTTGACATAATGGGTGGCAAAGCCAAAAAACCTTCCACACGTTGTGTGGGGGAAAAACGCCACTACCATTTTACAAAACTAACCCCGAAGGGTCCAGGTGACACCATTACACAGTGGATTTGCAGAGTTGCGGATACTGGGCTGGCCAACTGCGCCCTAAAATATCTATTTTAATTAAAAGTGACAACACAATTGCACAGCATGACATTTCTTGACTGTATCTGCTCTCCCCCAATTTATAATGTACATGTGTTATGATTTGTGAAGTTAGTATGTTAGTTGTTTGTTATCTGTAGTTAGTATGTATTATTTTTTTTTCACTACATGTCCCCTTCAAAAATTTATAAAACAACAGTATACCGTTTTTTTTCAGTGCCTCACCACTTCCCCTCAAAATGTTTACACAGTATATACACTGGGGAACTTCAAACCAATTTGGTTCGATTTTATTAAAGGGTGGGAGTTAGAATAAGAAAGTTGATACAAGACTTGTTCCTCATGAATGCAGCAACTTCACTGCACCAGTTTGTCCAATCCGTGGAACCTCTCTTGATGGTCGCAGTCCTAGTAAAGGGGTTCGTTGACCGTGTGGGCATCCTTCGTGCAGCAGGTCGTTGGTCCTGAGGCGCTGGTCCGGCTTGACGATGGACAGGAGGTCTCTTGGGAGGAGGCCAACCTTGCTGGGCGGCTGATATCTTGCGTTCCCTGTACTTATGCAAAGGAGCTTTAAAATTGTCATTCTTCCTTTTCATAACCTTGTGTACCTTATGTGTGCCACGTTCATCCTTAGATGGAGGTTTTGTAGTGCACACTTTACTTTTCTCCGTACCTTTTAGAGTATAGACATTAGATTTTAATGCAGATTCTATTTTTTGAAACTTATACGCCGCACCAACGTGTTTAGTAACTGGCTTTATCTCGCTGCTTGTGTCATGTTTTTCAACAACCTGACTCTGTTTTTCGTATTTGTGCTTATACGACTTCTTGTTTACCGCCTTAATTACTTCAGTATTAGCAGTTTTAATGCTGGAACCTGAAGGCGCTTTTTCACGTTTTTTATCCCCCTTAACTTTAGTTTTATCCTCTTTTGACAAAAAAGTTTCTTTGAAACTTGCGACATCAGAATCGTTATCATTTAAATTCTTTAACACTGCTTCAGTTTTAGGAAGATTAAGCTTTCCGTACTCGTGCGTTTTATTGCAAACTTTCTCTATAACTTCCGAAGCATCAGCTAAACTACCTACAGTATAACTCTGTGTCAACTTTTCATCCTGATTCTCAGTCTGGTTTTCATGTACTTTATTTAAAACCATATTATCAACCTGGCCTACACAATCCCCATTCGGCTGGAAACTTGAAATAATATCATCACCTAGCAAGTTCCTACTATCGTTTAAAGAATTTTTATTGTCGTCAACTAATACGTATTCACTAACTTCCGTAACGCATACTTCGTCATCTACTAAATTTCCTTCATTAACAGATGTGTGAATATCATCTAAAATATCAGGTATAGCATCAATAATATCAGGTATAGCATTAATAATATCAGGTATAGCATTAATAGAAGTGTCCGATGATTTATTTTCTAAACCACTAGCATTATTATCGGCCCTATTTTCAGAAATTTGTACTGGAATTACCTCATCATTCCAGCTAGACTCACTTTCTTTATAAGCCACAAAAATACCCTGACTTTCACTATTCTCAAAATAATGATTACTGCTCGGACAAAATAATACATTTGACCACACAGTTTCAACAGGTTGAACCATATCATGTGAATCAACTTGCCAGTGCAAGTAAGGTGCTTCCATATTTTCTTTAAGTGCACTAATTTCATTATAACGGCGTGCGCTTCTATTATTTTGCCTGCGGTACTGCTTACGCTGCTGGTTTGAAACTCGCGAAAAATTTTGGCGCGGCTGTATAAAACTTCTCGTACCTGGATGACGGTGAGGGGTAGCGAAGAAATGTCTATTGTCATATTTAGCTAAAGCTTGAAGGAGGGTAACCTTGCTTGTAATTGTTTGATTATCTAAAAAATCTTGAACACTTGGCTTCAAACGTTGGATAACTATTTTTAAGATTATCGCTTCCGTCAACTCTTCTAAATATTCCTCACACTTGGAAATCTTTTCCGTAGCAAAATCTAACGCAGACTGACCTTCACGTTGCCTTAGCGAATAAATTTCCGCTTCAATTTCACTTTGATTAAAGGTCTTTGGAAAAACACTAAGAAACTGTTGCTTGAATGACAAATAGTCAAAAATCAGATTACTGCTTTTCATACACGTGTACCACTGATATGCACTACCTCTTAAAGCGGCTAGAGCAATTTTAAGTTTATCCCCCTCTGGGGTGCATTGTTGCTGAAAGTAATGCTCAATTTTCTTTAGGAATTGGCTTGAGGGGCCGCCATTGAATGTGGCTTCGAATGGCGCAATTTGCTGAACCATAATTACCCGAGGAAAATTTCCAGCAGGATTTTGTTCTACAACACTCATTTTTTAAATAGTATATAAGTACTTGCAACAATTTTATCAATATAAGTACACAGTACACAGTTTTTAATTTCAATTATGTTGTTCGTTACAAATGTAACGCTAACTACCAGGGTATATATATTTTCGGGCGATTGTATAGAGAATCTATGCTCACTTCTACCCAGACTTGGGTGTATATAATTTGAAGTGGCACTCTATTTGAATTATATACAAACACAATTTATACATGAAACAATGTTTATTGGATTCATTGCACATATAATTGGCTTTTACAGCAATAAGCATGCGTACTACTTGTACGGAATGTAAATACAGCTTTTAAGGACAATATATTTTTATACTCACGAACAGTAAGTCAAACCAGCAGTACTGCCACGTAAACTTCTGGCCCGTAAAGCACTAGCGCAGGATAACACCTTTTTCAACCTTAACAACAACTCCCTCTTTCATTAATGACGCTGCGTGGTATTTATACTAAGCGCGTATGCCAAAATTAGCATATCTGAAGCAGCTTCTTTAATTCACTCAAAAGTTCGATTCTTGTGAATCGAATCTTGTGTATACCTTACAAGGTTCCGAAAACAGTGTGTACATTTCTTCTCATTACAGCTATGAAGAAGCGGCAGCTGTCTAAAGATAGCAGTTAGAAGAATCATGAAGAAAGTGAAGCTGTAATTCTCAACAACTGCTTACATCACGTCTATTTTTCTTTTTAGAGCTGTACCATCTTTCCTTTACTATATATGTGTAGTAAATATATTCGGTATTTTTCAACAATATACGCGATAACTGTTATCGCATATTATATATTTTAAAAAAATGTTCACGGCAAGTGGAATGAAGGATTACTATTAAGCTCATAGGGCACATCCTAATAAAACAGGTTGTTCGAAGGATTTTCTTTAACACTAGAAGGAAGGGAATTTTTTTCTTACTAAAAAGACTGAACGTCGTCATTTTGGCGGTTAAAAATAAAATCGAGAATTTAAAATATTTAATTTAAAAAAAATGGTTTAATACTTCAAATTTTGAACTATATCATACCAATATGCAATAAATTTGTATATATTTACATATGTTTTTATACAGGTATGCCGAGTTGACAACCTGGTATGTTTTATCCGTCAAAATATATGAATGGTTTGTGCAGTCCTTATTTTCCAACACCAATATTTCCAAAGAGCCAATATTTCTGTTACTTTCAAAAGGGGGAAGAGACGAAAAGTAACTAAAATTTTTCCTGTATTATTTTAAGGATTTCTGCTTGTTTTTTATATTGCTGTCAGATTGACGGCTTACAGTCTTAGGAGGTATACAACACATTTTCTCCCCCTCTTTACTATGGAATATAATTTTGTAACTGTGTGTACATATTTTACGTAAAATTAGAAAAAGTAATAACATTTCAGAAGCCTGAGGACATAAATACAGAGATAGCGCTCAATAGTATGTCCGAAACCGTCAAAATGACGGCAGCCGTCTTTCTAGTGTTAACTTACCAAATAGATAACGCACACAAGAAATTGAGTTGGGCTATTTTAAATCAAATGATGAAGAAAATTAGTTTTTACTCTGGTGATATGTGTTACTTAAAGGGTTATTTACTACTTCTTCATTACTCCTCAGAATATACTTAAACGCTACTCCGACTCTATGTTCTGAACGTCAAATGTCGTTTCATAATTTTTTTCTTACATGTACTCAATAACCGTTGATTGGCTTTCCTGTTTCTTTATAATCTTTAAGCATAGCTTCGAAATTTAACCCAGGTTACAGCAAGAAACTCGAATTCCGAATTATTTTATCGTATTAGTGATACAGATGCACTGAATACTTCTATAGTTCATCGCATAGCATGACAGATTAACAAAAAAAGTTTGCAAACGTAATTATGCGTTTAAAAGTAAGAGAAAAATGTGTATGTATCTAGAAAAAGATTAGAAAAAGGAATGCACTCTCTATATGAGGCGGTGAAAGACAAAGTGGTGTAAGTCACATTTTCAACTTTTTTTTATTTGAGGAGAAAAATGTAATCTCCATGTTCAATTTATAGTGGAATTGCAAATAATTATCATTTGCAATATTATAATAATTATTATGAATTATAATTTGTTCAATTTATAGTGTAATTTTTTTGTAGTTTTTGCAGTAAAACGCATTTGACTTACACCACATTGCCTTTTACCGCCTCATAAATTAAATATAATGTAGGATTCTTTTTTAGAAGTAGAAGAGATCGGAACGTATAATTTTGGTTTTAAAAATCTTATAGCTGGAAATTTGAAAATTACTTATATAACTAAATGTACAACTCTTTTACAAACGAAAACATTAAAAATCGGAATTAGAGCAGAATAATAGAAATTTCCTCGAACCATTTATTCGAATATTTGTGTTTTACTTTGATTACTTCCTTACCATCCGTATATATTTTAGTACCTCAAAAGTGTTTATTTCCCTCTAGAGGCTGTAACAAAGAATCGTTAGATGAAAAATATTCCGAAGTCTTTTCAGTTATTAAATTATTGGGGAAGAACTTATAATAAACCCACCTAATTTCTCCAATATTATTTAACGTTACGAAACCATTGATTAGTAAAATGCACTAAACATTATTCGTATAAAATTTTAAGAATAAAAATGCATTTTATTATTTTTTGTTGGCTCTTCCTCATTTGTTTGTTACACTTAAGAAATTGAGTGGTAATCTCTAAATTGCCCATCAGCCAAAATATTTTTTTTATGTTGATTCCGATTCTCTGGCATTCATTTCATTTTGCCGTAAGTGTTTACAATTACTACTCTTTGCGTATTTATAATAAAAGTTTACGATAAATTTATTCTGTATATTTATTTTCCTTAAATAGTGTATGTACCGTGCAGATAAAACTGAGTTAGGTTTGAAGAAAAAGATTCAGTTGAAATAACTGGAAAAAAAATAATCTGTTACTCAAAAAATACATAAAATTTAAAATTATATTGTAAAGGAATTTTTAGTGAAACAAAAACAAATATATAGTAAAAGAATAAGCTTTATATATAAAACAATACTTAAATAATTATTAGAACCACATTGGTATTTTATTCGGCCACAGTTTCTGTGATATCATGTCGTAGATAGTAGTAAATGTCGGTAAGTTCCTTGTAAACTGGGGCTCTTTCAAGGGACCCTTTTTAGCTTGATTTTTAGACATGGTCCTCAGCAGATCAAAGTCCATCTCCTGAAAAGGGGACGTAGCATTGCTTTACAATGTATCCCCAGCCACTGAAGCCTCTTTGGAAACGGCAGCTGTTAGACTAGCTAAGGCTGGTGCATAGTTACCTGAACCACGTTTGCCAATAGGCTATATTACGGTGTTGTTGTTGTTGTTGTTGTTGTTGTTACTAATCCCTTCTGATATATAGGCGCCAGAGTAGGCCCCTCAAATGGTGAGGATCCATAAGAAAATCCTGCCTAGATAAGTTTAGACAAGTTAGAATATGACCAGGGGTGGCCTGCTCATTATTACACTTTTTACAAGTGAGAAAGGTTTTGTTTTGGAAATCAAATTTTAGGCACCTCAAGCGGCCACTTGCAAACCTAGAGATTCTTCGTCTTCAAGGTTGATATATCTGAGTAGAGCAGTCTACTCAGATATATCAACCTTGAAGACAAGAGCCCTATCAGGGTGACACCAATGTACCAGTCATGGACCGGGGGAGATCTCCAAGTGCTCTGGATAAAGGATTCCCTTACTAGAATATGTCTCCAGATAAGTAAGAGCCAAAGAAGTTGATGAACATTCAGAGGTACCCTCCTTCGCTAGGATGTCAGCCATCTCATTGTCAAATAGGTCCACATGAGAGGAAACCCACTGCAAATGGATATCATGTTTCATAGAAAGACGATCTAGCTGGGACAGGATGGATAAGCCGGTCTATCACCCACTCTCGTCCAGTTGCTCAAATGGTGGATAGAGCTGCGACTATCTGATAAAATCCAAATATCGTTGAACTCGACATCAGTTCTAATAGATCTCAAACTCTCCTCTATGGCAAGTAATTCAGCACGAAAATCAGAACAAGAGTCTGGATCCCTATATTACTGTGAAGAAACTCATTAAATCTAACAAATCATGTCAGTGGGATCTCTATGGGGAGTCTACTGGTCAAAAACTTGGGGCTTCTTACAGAGGTCTCTTTTTTCACTGGTCTACCCAGAAATGTGGGCATGGGGAATTTTCGACTCAAAACAGTTCACGATTATTTACAGGTCCACCTTTACCGTATTGGTCTGGTGGGCTTTCCATTGTGTCCACTATTTGACATCAACGATATGATTGGTACCCACCTCCGCAGTTTCCCAGAACTCAAGGACGTAGCAGGCGTTTCTGCAGATGATGTTCATACTGCTTTTCTTGTCTCGAGACTTTATTGGGCTACCTGAAATAATCTAATTTGGGGGAAAAAAGTTCCTTGAATAATTGTAAAAAGAAATTATTTTGCATTATCTTCAATAATTGTTGAAAGCACTAGTTTCGTTCCTTTCGTGCTTTGTTCCCTAAAAGCATTGAAATTTAGGTATTTATGAATTTGGATCACAAGAAAAAGTATCTAAAATGCTTGTCACAATATTTCCTTAGAAAAATAGATGTGCTGTGTCACATTGATCATTATTACCGAGCATCCATTTTAACTCTGAAACGTTAACAAAGTAACTTGTTCGATCCAAGAGTAACAATAGAATACGTTTAAGCTGTTAGTGACTCTATAATCGGAATCAGAGGAGCCAGACAATTTCACGAAATAGTGAATCGGACCATAACACTAATTCTGTCTGCTTGAAGAGCCATGATGATGGATTCAGCATGGAGAGGTATTAAATGTAAATGGTGAACATTTCCTTTGCATATTATGACTATGAACATAAGTCAACATTAAATCAGACTGTGAACATTTGTCGAGATACTACGTAGTAATTTTTCACTCCTCCGGTATTGAATTCTTGGGTTCCATGCACTCTATCGGTTTATTTCAAGCATCTAGTAGCCGTTTAGGCCCGGTCTTACTGGTTGGACTAATTTTTCTGTCAGTGATTTACTGCCAGTAAAATTCAACAGACTCACTATTTTCAAGCAGTTTTCAAAGTAGCTCCGTTAGTCTCAAAAGTACTTTAAATGCATAGTCCACGATTAAAGTCTTGAAAAAACACGCCTTTTCCACATTATTTCTCCAGAACTGTTATTCAGTTTCAATCTTTGCTAATCCTTTTTTTAACCTTTTTTTACATGGTTTTAGTCCTATCTGCAAAATAGTTGCTTTGCTTTAAATCGTCTGGAAGCAATAACACTCTGTCCAATGAGTGTATAAGGATGAACCTTATTTTTATTCTCGGAGAATGAAAGGCTTACTTTTTACCATGCTTCTCACAAAGAGCCCTGCATATATGAAAAAAACTGCTTTCAGAAGAAAAATAATAATTGGCAATTTTAATAAGCGCATTTTTTTACAAATAAAAAAGAATGGCATCACTTATAAATTAATAAATAACCCATAACATTTTTTTCTAGTTTGAATTAGCGTAAGGAGAGAGAGACTCGTAAAATTTTATCATGAAAATTTCTCATTCTGATGTTTAAATATATTAGAGAGTAAAAACTTTCCAATATAATGAATGTTTTTAAACAATCATGAACAAACAGATAGAATATTTCAAATAATTAGAAAATTATAATATTTATTTAACGATAGCAAAAGCAAATAATACTTGCTAGAACATAATATTATCTTAGGCGAACATTCAACATAGTCTTTCAAAATTTTATAATTATAATTTTTTTCTCGTAACGAAACCAAGAAAGGCATGTTTATTTTATTTCAAACATATTATTTACAGTTGTAAATTCACCGACAGGCGTAGATCAGTGTCCGTAAATATCATGGACTTTGATAATATTTCTTAAAGAATGCAATTGCATGTATATTTATGGCGATAGAGTCTAAAAGAATTGAAGCAGTAAATTATTTTTGAAAAATGTTATTTGTTTAGAACTATTTGGAGCAAAGAAATATTTTTTAGGGGCTACGGCTCTAGCATCCGACTAACAAAGGAATTTACGAATTTCTAGTTAAATATCAATACTTCTAGTTAAAGTCCAATAGAGAAACACGTACAGCTGTTTTATTCAAAGACATTTGAGTATGATGTAAAATTTATCATTTTACTCTTTTACTAAAGCGCTCAAAGAAATCTACAAAGAAAAATGAAACATACAGTAAATACATATAACTTAGAAACTTATATTATGATGTTCAGTTGCTTTGAAATAATTCAGGTCGTTGTTGTAGGTAAAAAGACACAAGTTCGCATAAAATATCAGTGATATTTTAGCCTGATTTAAAAATATATATTATATAATTAATTCTAAAACAGATTTTAAAATTCTATAGATCATACTTTTTCAGACGATTAACGTACCTATATTTATGATTTCAATTGTACCCTACGTCTCGTTCATCTTTTACTATTTTAACCCCCCCCCCCCCCCAGAAGTCTTGTTCATCACAATTTTCCAAACCATGATTAGCATTTCGAAAATATTTCTTATTCTTTCAATATCCTAATAAACCATTCCCCAAAATTGTATGATATGGCAATTCTAGAAGAAAAATAGTTTTCGGCACGAAGTAAAAATTAGCTGAACATAGTAATGTCTAATTCAAATATTTTTCCAAATCATAAAAAATAACTTTTTTTATACTCCTATTACGACATGCATCATCAATACTAGCACCCCCTGCTCTTATCCGATGTTGAAAATTAGGTTTAGACTTTTAATGTCTTTTAAGACTTTTAAGTCATGTAAACACCGAACAATGACCTCTCATATAAAAACCTTTAAAAACATGCGGCTGATGCATATTCTGAGTAAATTTTGCCCGTATATACTGTGATTTTTGTTGTCTGCTATGTTACATAAACAACGCACAGATAGCCAAAGGAATAAGGCAGACTGAGTCATACAAATTCCGTGGAGATGATTTTAATGAGAGCGATTTAAATATTATGACATCGAGAAAATAACATAAAATATTTATGTAATCTGTCATGCTTTCCAATAAATCTAGAATTTTCTTAACTTATTGAGTATACATGATAGAAACATGTGCTATTTGTTAAAGATGAGATACTAAATTGTTAGAAGTGTTCATTAAACGCATGGAGACCACTCACAGGAGAGACAAATTGGAATGCATAAATCTAAAGTCTTAGGGACTTAGGTCCCTTGGACCCTTTTTCTGGAAAAAAATAATTAAGGGAAAACAATTCAAAAGGCTCAATTACTCTAAATTTTTTCTAGCGACTGACACTTTGCAGTCACTTATCCCACAATGGAAACTCCGAAAGCAAAAAAGTTCCGACATTTGGGCTGTTCCTTAAAAAGGTGCGGCTTGCGATCCTCTTCGGCACAGCTACGTCAAGCCCTCTGAACCCCACGTGGACACCGGGGGTGGAGTAACCGGAGTCGAATTGACCCTCAGTGTTCGGCCCATTGTTCGATTTTTTCGAAGGTCATCTGCGCTGTGGTCATATCAAGGTGACTGAGTTTTGAGGAGGAAATTTAATGAGAGAGCAATCTTTCTGTTTGTGATTTAAAATTCTTTTATGTAACTCTTCTGTAAATATTCAAAAGTAAATATGGTGTAAACAATGTACATACATTTTAGGGCTGTGTTGTGATTGACTGACTTGAGAACGTTACAGTCGTTACAATTTTTTTCTTTTAGTACTGACGAGACTCGACCTCGCTATCCCTTGCTAACCAAGGTCATTACTCCTGACTGTTCTGCGTTACCCAGATATATATTTCCTACTTTACTATTCAATATAATAGTGAGAGGAAGGATCCCCAATCGCCTTTCGCGGTACTGAGCTTTGACTTGGAAAGCGCAGGGAATGACTAGTAAGAGCGACAACTTCCGTGAATTTCTCCGCACTCTATACAAATACTAGTGAAAATATGTACACCTCCAGCGTACCAACAAGCTTGGGTATATGTTTAGCCCTAGGACCTAATATTAGACCAAAGGGCAAGTTACGCTGAAGGTGTCTATATTTGCGTAAGTGACCCTGCCTAGAGGGCGTAATGCCTGCATTTTTCCACCATACCTTTGGGTCCTTATCTGTTTTGATTCTTCCACAAAATCATCTGGGTTTCATGCCTCAATTCCTCCAATTTCTGTGACGTGGTATTTTTTAAGTATCAAGATCTTCGTTTCAGTTCTATCCTTCTGAAATCTTATCGCGAAGTCAATAATTTTTCCGTTTATCCCATTTTCGTCAGAAAAGGAAATGATCTCCACTTTATCTAAATGGCAATTATTCTCCCCTTCCTGACAATAATGGAGTAATTCAGAAATATCTTCTAGTCCCTCAGCTAATACTTTCAATGCATTCAAATTTTTCCTGCGATGAGCGACATTATCCATACCACTATAGTATTCTTGGATTTTCCTCGCTAATATCATCTTCGACCGTTTGAGAATTGCTGCTATTATTTGATTCAAATTGCCATCTAAAGTATTTTCTTCTCATCTATTTTTCAAGATTTGCAACTTTGGGATGACAACTACCCGTAGCTACATCAGGCGTATCATGCTGGGCTTGTGGTGGTCCTGTGGTACAGTGCACTGGCTTTCGGTGCTGAGGGTGCTCGGATCGAATCCCGGCGTCGCGCCACTAAAATATCACCGTTTGTGTCGTCCCTTTATAGGGAGTAATGCTGGCACCACCTATGCGATGACCTCATAATAAAATAGACAGCAAACTGCGGGGAATTATTAACGAATGTTTACACGACAAATGCCTCCGCTAGAAAAAAACATCATGCGTATCATTTGAATGAGAGTAAGCATGATTTATCTTGTGAGCTTTGTTTCTATCTACAACAGCCTGGTATTCATCCTGTAATGATCTCTTAAGATATTCTCAAAAAGAAATATTAGATAAATCTGACCTTTTCCCAATTTTTTTATTATTTGAATTAATTTCCTATGAAGATCATACTCAGTTTTCCATACCTTGCATTTTGTACTAGAAGAAATTCAACTGATGCGACTAACGGACGTTGGCTCTTTGAATTTGTTTCAGAGGACTCAAAAGATTATTTTTTTCAGCCAAGTTCCACGTTTCAACAGTTCACGATTAAATTCAGTTTCTTGTTTCAACCACTAGATTTCTAAATCTCTATGATCTGTCTTCTATTTTCTATCTAATCTCTCTGGCTCTTTTTCAATAAATCTAAGCTCATTTAAAACAAAATCATCTCATTTATTGCTGATAAAAATAAGTTGCAACAATGTCTATCTAGGTCCATCCTGTTAACAACATCTTGATCCATTTCCCCAGAATAATTTCTCAAATTCGTAACTGGTGTATCCCGTAAGAAATTTAGCAATGTTTTCACAAGCCTAGCCGCTTCCTTTCTGCTTGACGTTGTTTCGCTTTAATTTCTAATTCTTCCCTGATTCGTTCCTCGATCTGTTGATTCTTAAATAATTTTAGGAATTTCCCGTGTTTCCCCAATATTGCCAGCTTTTTCTTTTAGTTTTCAATCTAATTCCCCAACGTTGGACAAAGTTTTAAATCCTAATGTATACAACGCTTTTCTAACAACACCTCATGTCTATCTATCGAGAATGCTTAATGAAGCTTCACCTAAACTTAGTGATCAATAGTTAAAATCTAAGCTTCTCGAAAGCCTAAATATTAATTCTTAAACACTAAGTTCAGGGGGAACTTTTGTCCCGTAATCATAAGCAAGTGCAATTACATCCTCCTTCTTTGCATTCAAGCAACCAAACACGGGAAAGTTATATTAAAACGTGTTTTAAGTTCTTACAAAATGCTATATATGTACAATAATTCTCAACGAGTTTTCAATTACAATATAATCCCAAAAATCAATTCAGTATGAACAATTCCTTATATAAAGAAATATATTTCGCATGAAAGGTTCAATTTTAAACATAATATTTTAAAAACAGTTTCACAATTTAAAGCCATTGACATTTTAAGAGAATTTCATAATCAGCAGCTCAAATGATTTTAATACAAACATTAATTTCTATTAATAAGTATATTTAAATATTCAAAACCGAATAAAATGTAACACTATCACAACCTCAATATAACATGCTAAATACTTCCACCTCAGGCACCGGCAGTGCAGTGCAGCACTCATTTATTTGCTGTACTGCATCATGTAACGAACGGTTCATTACGACTACTTCATAAATATTTGAGCTTTGCAAAACAACTCTCAGAAGAAAGGAGGAGGGCTGAGACTTCACAATATCCATTCCTCATTTTTAAGCCGTTTCTTGGTATGCCTTGCGACCCCCCCCCCCCTTGTCACAACCGCATTCAAACCCCTAGACCGCACTCAAAGATAAAGCCTAGGGAGGGGGGGGGGGTGATAACCAGAGTCGAACTAATGTTCAAAAGTCAAAATACCACGCTGTCCAACTTTTTTCTGGGAGGATAAGCCGGTGGTGAACAGATCAAGCTGTTTCAGAGGCAATCCACTTGATAACACAATCTCTCAATTTGAGATTCAAAGCTCCGGTATATAATTACTGCAAGCACTGTACATGAAATTCCTGACACTCCTGTCATTGACTAACTTGAGGACGTTACAAAACCTTTTGGGATGATATTTTTTACCCAATATGTGTCCAAACATAGGAAAAACGTTTGGTTTCATTGTCTGAATGCGGATGCATGTAAAAGCGAAAATTTGTGAAACGAAATGTGAATTAAATGTGTTAGATTCCTTCAAAATTTTTTACTTTATCTTTATGTTGAATAGTTTGCAAACAGTTTTTCAATCAAAAATGACAGGGATAAATGCCAATTTATCATTATTCATCACTAAAATTTTCCCTATAATTTGAATAAATTTTTAATAAAGTAGCATGACTAATTCATTACACGCGGAAGTTATAAATATATTTCTGTATTAAATACATTCATATATGTAACATAATTTGTAAGGTACAGAAACACCTCAAATGAGCAGATTTGTAAAATTAATAGAAACTTCCCTCCCCCTTTATACGCGATTATAGAAACGACGCTTTCCCAAACATCTTTCTACCCAAATATGTTGCACGCTGAGAATAAATTAAACCGGAATGCATCTCTCATTTTTAAATATTCCCCTTCCGATTTCTGCAACAGCAGTGAATTTATCGTACGTTATTATCTTGATTAATGTTTTGGTTTTGTGTATGTATCTACCATTCTGTCAAGATTTAAAGTATGCACCTCTTTGTGGATTATTCTTGTGTTTAGAGAGGGCCTGTCTGCCCTTTTACCATACAAAAGTGAATTTCAATGGAGTTGGTGACGATCTATGAATAGGTTTCTTTAAACTCGGCCAACGAATTTACGAGTCTTTCTGTATTTAGTGCTTTGAAATTTTTATTCAAAACGTGCTACTCTTGATTTTAAGTTAGTAATGGACTTTTAAAGAAATAAATGAAAATAATGACTGTTGACCTACAGCTTGCACTATGAGGAGAAAGTCACATGTGTTTTCTATCTGACTTTGAAATTTCAAGCGCCAAAAGTTGAGCTCAACAGTAACACTTCAACTTCATTTAACTGTCCCATTATGCCATTACTTTTAATAAAATATAATGTCGGACAATATGAGTTAGCGAAACAGTACTAGGAATATATATTCCCGTAATTTATTAAAGCAAAAATATCGACTAGAATTCATGAAAGATCATCACTTAGAGGAATGAGGCTATTTTAAGGTTTATACATCCTTTACTGAAGGGTACTTTTGCATTATAATTTGTGGATGACTCAGCTGGTTGTAAACCTCTACACAAAATCCCACTTATGCACAGAAAAATTTGTTTAATACTTTCAAAAAAATTTGAAAATGACAAAATTTAGAACACTTGCTAGAAATAGAATATATTTCTCCAAATGTGTTTTGTAATAAAATGATGGTATGCTGGGAACAGGAATAAATACACTTGGAACTTCTAATTACGAGGACAGTGTCTACAAAGTGAACAATTCTGGTTGTGGGAGGCAAATATCAATTTCGAATGCCATTCCTGATAGTACGTTTCATTATTATCGCATTTATGTTTAAATATCAGAAGCGATCAGTGATCTGCCCCCTCCCCCCTGAAAGAAAAGGGATAAACCAATGTGAAAATATTTTTAAAAATCTGTCCTTAGTTAATTTTTTTAAATTGTATACATAGTCGTTTCTTATATTTTTAAATTATTTATGAATGACTGGTCACACAGGGTGGAAGAACCCTTAAGTTCTTGGGAATCTGGCCTCTGTGAACACAAAGCGAACGTAGGTATCGGGCCAACGGAGATCACAAGTATTGTGCATTGGCGATCACTGCAGATGGTCAGTCACAGGTCGTATGCGATGCGTAACGTGTATTCTCAAATCGTCTACTCAGTGCTTGTATTCTGTGCTATTTTGCACTGAGTTTATTAATAAGCATATATTGAACTTGAATCTTAGCTTCCTATCTCTCGGGAGTTACAAATATTAAGGTCCAATGTTCCAACCAATATTTCAGGGAATGGTTTTTATTCCATTCTTTGACCGAATACTGACTCCATAAATGTTTATCTCGGCCCTGCAACATTTTGAAATATATATATTTTTTTTTTTCTTCAAACGGGAAAAAAAGGCTCCAACAGCAAATGCAATGGAAGATTTTCGTCAGCTGAGGGAATATTATGTTCTACAAATCCAGCAGTTTTGAACTCCGAATACAATTTGCGCTATAAAAAAAAAATGAAGATCTATTTGCAATAGCTCCATTCAAAAGTACCATTGATACAGTATTGAAGTGTGACAAAACGGCATATCCTAGAATATATAATTTATTAAAAATGTTTGCAACGTTTCCGGTAACGACATGCGATAGTGAGAGGTCATTTTCTATTTGACGCATTTAAAAAACCCATTTAAGATACGCCATGACACAATCACGATTAGACGGACAGGCTTTACTCTATGCAGCTAGAAAAATTAATGTAACCACGTCTGAAGTCATTAAGGAGCTTTGTTCAAGGAAATGAAGACTTCGATTTTATTCTTTAAATGGAATTTTATAATCATCCAACGAATTTTATTGAATTTGCATTAAAATATTTTTATCCATTCAACTCGCCCCCCCCCCCAAATATTAACTCGTGAGTGCACCATTGGAATTAATACTCCGTTTCGACTCTATTCATTCAAAGAGTAAAAGTACAGATATATGGGGAAAAAAATTGGTAATTAAACTCCCAAAGAGTTATAACTCTAAGTAAAACAGTTTGGAAACAAAAAAGTTTCCACAAAAACCCATTACTATAATGTGAATATGACGTCAGAATAAATGAAAAATAAATAGGTCTGGGTAATAAAAAGGATATAATTCAGAGTTAAATTGCATATCCATTAACAATGAGGGGGGAAAATGTGTGATTATCCTTTCCCTGTCAAGACATAATCTGAAAAAAGAAATTTACCTGTTGTTTTTCTCTTCTTATATGTCTCTTTCCTCGCTTCTTTTTCTATTTCGCGAAGTTTTATATAGTCATACATAACTTCTGGAAATATGAAAAAAATAGTCATATGTATCTTTTATCTTGCGGGGGAAAAAAAGGCATTCAGAAACGAAATATCGTCTTTAAGAATGAAATATTGACTTGACACACAAAGCTAGTTCATGTGGAATAAAAAGTTTCATACAAACATGAGTAAAGATAAGCCATATGAAAATAAACAAAAAAAAATCTACAGAATTTTATTTCTCCTGTTTGTTTGAAAGTTTAGTTTTATCTATTGATTTCTTGTAACTGCAGCTTTCACTTTTGAAATAAAGAAAAAAAGATATTTCACCGTTTAATAGCAAAACACTAAAACTATGAATTTTATATGAGCAACACCCCTCAAATATCTTCATATATATATATATATATATATATATATATATATATATATATATATATGGTGCCCTGTATAAAGGGCTTAAGTCAAAAAAAGTGATTTTTTGATGTATGTTAGCATTGATAAAAAAAAAAGAAATCTTTTGACTTGTTAAAAGGTTTAAGTCTATCAATTTTGTATACAAAAGTACATTTCTTTGTGCAAAAGACTCAAGTCGAAATTATTGTTTTGTGATTGGTATAAAAGCCAATGGTATATTGAAATCAATGCTTTTGACCTAAGCCCTTTATACCGGGCACCATATATATATACGTGTGTGTGTGTAGGCGGGTGCGCGAGCACACGTTTACGGATTTTGTGTATAATATATCAGTATATACTGTTCTGGAGAGACTAAGGCATGGGCAGTTTACTGAATTCCTTCATAGAGAGGGAGCAATAGTCGTTCACTTATATGGTGATCCCATAATTAAGAGGCCAACAAATTCGCGGTGATGAAGGGATGATTGTCGAAAAGACATATGCCTGCTACGCTAAAATTAAAAAGTTAGCATATTTTTATTTAGATGAAAACTCCTTCTTTAAAAACAAAAGGTTTCCGTGTACTGTCATTAAAGGACATATACTCGCACAGTTATTCAATAGAAACACCATACTATCTAAGTTTTTCAAGCATCTGCTTCTCAAACATTCGAAAATAAGAGAATGCTCAGTATGGTATAGAGCTCTTGTATTGCATGATATAAGCTTATAAAGGGCAACCACTAGTTACGTTCACCAAAAACAAAGGAATGAAATCGCACCTCACTAGTTATAAAATCACTCATTGGTTGATTATAAAACTAACTAATAATTGAACGTGTTTCTACTCTCGTTCTTCAGATGGCTTTAAATAAATTACTCCACAACTGCTTTTCATAAGCTCCCTCCTTTATGAACTCCACTTTTACAGCCAGCTTCTCTTTTCTAGGAGTGGCAAGTAATGGGGGTTTTACTGTACCATTAGACATATGTTTAACTCTTTTAGGCTTCATCTGTTGAGTCATTTATATAAAGAGCACTTTCTCCAGTGATATTTAAGCTATGTGACTGTCAGATTTTCAGTTTCGTGGGTTCTTATGTGGTGAGAAACACAGATATCTAAATATTTTGTATCTACTTCGAATGGGCCAGCACAACACAATCTATGATATTACGAAATGTAATACACACAAAAAATACCTTACATTCTGCATCTATTGAGTTTCCTTATTTTGGGGATCAATTAGATTTCTTTACAGACAGACGTCTGTTCTTTAGTGTGAAGTGATGTCATCTACGTTCTTTTCCATGTAATCCTATGAGGGTGCTGAACTATCGAAGGGAGGGTATAATGATCTGTTAGTGGTTTATTTCCATAGTTGACATATTTAGTCGTGGCAATAGTCATTTTTATTTTGCTAAGTGAGGTTTTAGTTGCACAAAGTTTTATTTCCGAGCTTCTTATAATACATCACTTATCAAATTGTATATCTACCACAGAATTTAACATGCATCTCATCTCTTTAGACTTGTTTGCTAATGTTATTCATTGCAGCACTTTAATCACAGTTAGTTTTCCGTTGAATTCTTCATCACGTATAGAAAGATTAATGGCCAATGTACCATTCATGTTGTAGTCTTCTAGATTTCAAATCTGTCGTTGATAGTGAGAGCCAAGAGACCAATTACACCAAGGAGGTATCTATCATTTGCCGAAATGAAAGCATGTTTGAGGTTTTACAGAGCGAATATATGTTATTAGCAATGGTATGACATCCAGCTTATTTTTGATTGGGAATGGAGAGCACGAAACGACATTGGACATTCTCAGAAAAATTTTCACTTTGCGCTCCAGGTGGCAGACTGAGATAATTTTTTACGAAAGGCATGGTATAATTACGAAAGCTATAATTTCCCAACTTTAGTTTTTTATTCTGAGAACCATATAAAAAAGAATATGGCCTATAAAATCTGGAATAATAAAGGATTTTAAATTAGAACTGAAAGGTCTGACTGTGGATTTCAGTGTTTAAAAGACATGCGAGTCACGTATTTTAATTCAAATCCGAAATAATACATCAAAAGTATACACATAACACTATTTTAAGACTCGGCTTAATATGTATTTCCAAAATTTTGTTTTATTCACCAAACATTTTAACAATATAGTAAATTAATAGATAATTAACAGTTGTGTGTTTCAGAAAATTAATTTTAACATTATTTAAGTTTGAATAAAAGCATTTATTAAAAAAAATCTTTGGCATAAGCTGTTATAGCTATTTCGTGAATTATAGCTTAAAAAGTTAATTTACAAAATATTTTTTGCTTCTTATTTTATAATCATCTGTGAAATATTTCAGTTTAAAAAAAGCTTGAATTATGATCTAATCATCTTTCCATTTCATTAAACTGTGAACTCAGGCAGTGAAATGCTTTATTAAAATTAGCTACGGAAGCAGAAAGCCATCTGAACATTCGCATTTTCATTGTACTTTCTGTATAAATATTGGAGGAAGAAATACGTGACAACGTGATTAAGATACATTATTCTTTTCTTTTGCTCAAACATTAAAGAAATTATGATAGATGGCCGGCTATTACAAATTTTTTGCAGCTTGGAAATGCGATATTTATGTTGAAGTATACGATGGATGCCAAAGAATATTTCATTTATTTTTATTTACTTATTTTTGATATGCTCTACGATTTGGAATGATTATGTGAAATTTGGCGACATATCACTATGATGGATGTAGTAAAACTTTCTTCATATATTACGCTTTTTTTTCTTTCTTTCTCCTAGTCTGTTACGAAATTCTTTTCTTTGTTGATGTATTTACTTTCAGAGAATGGTGTTTTGGAGTTAAGTCCTGTAATTTTTAGAGTAAATGTTTTTATTTTATATATGGTAAACTTTTATTTATATTTTATGGCTGCACAAAGGGTTCCGGAAAATCAGCGTCCCTAACAAATTATGCTCTTAATAAATATGGATCAAACAAAATGGCCAACCGGGGAGAAATAAGAATATTTTTGGTAACTGCAACGAGACAGAAAAAGCTGCTAATATATTGGTTATATGTCAGATAAACTACTAACTGAAAACAGGTAAGTACTGACGATGATAATTATGAATAACGTTTCGGTATAAATTAAATTTTACTGCAATGTCTTAACTTATTAGGAAGGATTTTACCAGGTACATAGCGGTACTTTTATAAAGTAATATATATGATCGTTAATATGCTGTTTAAAATATTTGATGTATTATTTACTTCGGTGAAATTATTCCTTTTTACCCTCATTGCATAAATATAATGTGTACATTTGTGATTACAATTCCAGGTAATAAACTGGTCACGGTTGCTTTCCTGAATATTTAAATAAAACTGGCAATTCGAACTCAGATACATGTCTTTGTAATGTTCCTGGAATTGTCGGTAATAACAACTCGTAATTATCTTCCAAACTTTCATCTGGTCCTTTTCCTATATTCTCTCGACATTCTAATATCATAAGTTGTTGAAGGAAAAAGTTAATCACAGTTTAAACTCATTTCCTCTAATTGATAAAATCTTACATTTTCCTGCGCAGTAGTTTACCTGGTTATGATAATTATCTTCTCTGTGAGAAAGTTTGTTTTATTTTTCTTTAAGTCCATGTGGTTAAAATGTGGTATAGTTTACACACGTTTATAATACCTGTTTATAAGTCCGAAGTTTAACCTCGTGAAGGTGTTAATATTTGAATTAATAAAGGTATAATGGGGCTTTATTTTAATTAGAAATTCAACGATGATTTCCATTTGATTTTATCAGAAACTGCTAAATAAGTTTTAAAAAATAGCGTATCATTAAGCATATTTAAATTTGAAAAAAAAAGATTCTTACTTTTTTAGTAATTAACGTTTAATGGAAATAAAACAGAAAAATCAGCTTTGGGCTAGACTTACTGACACCTTTATTTTCGACTGAATTTCAATATATACAGTGGAATCTCGATTGATCGTTTTCGGAATCATCGTTTTCCCGCATTTATCCTTCAGTTCAGTCGGTCCATTAAAAAACGATAGATCGAGATTTCACTGTATATGTTATTTCCATATGCATCTTTGTAATGAAGCCCCTCCAATACGCTAAATTACCTTTATGCTGATTTCTTTTTAACATGATGTCACATTAAGATACGAGATAATGAAGGAATTTGAAATAACACGTTTATTTACAGCTTGAAATAGTTTCTTTGGCAGAACAAAAATGGATACTTAACCTGGAAAATCAGCCAATAAGGTTTCAAATAAACATCCTTTGCTTACATAATAAAGTAAAACCTGTATAACATTATAAAGTTGGAAAAAAATTATAGAGAGCGTTGACACATTTGCTGCTGCTGTTTTTATAATAGTAATATAGTCAATTTATTCTAATTTCGGATGTTTAAAAGAACAGATATCCTTGATCCCTTATTGTTAAGTTATTTACTTTTAATTCCCAAAACCCCCGATGTAACGTTGTAAATCCTTTGGTTTTTATGTGATACTCTTTAAAAAGAAATAATATATATTTATAAGTACGGTTTTCCTTGATAATGAGATTACGTAAATCCTGAATTATATCTGGGAAAGCTGTATATATATCGTACAACAAAAATGTATTGTAAATATTACCTGACCATTTCTCCAATTCTGAATACAATGTTCGAAAAAGGTGTCTTTATAAGACACTTACACGAAACGTTCATCAACGTTTAAGAGTGCATTCACACGTAATAATAGGAAAATTCAGTTTACGAGGTTTTTTCTGGAATCCAATTTCACTTTCGCAATCTTCATGTAATTTATAAAATGTCTTATCAGTTGTAATAATTACAATGAAATTCTTTCATGACCAGAATTTTGTAATAATTATGTCAAAATACTACATTTCGACATCGATATCCCAAACGAATAAATATCTTTTTTCAAAGTACATAAACATTTAAGATAAGTTGTCGAGTAAACATTTAAGTTGCTGGCAAAAACATTAAAGAATAGATCCCGGGATATTTATCAGTAAGTATGGAATTATACTTTATGCCATCTTTTGTATTTCACAACCGTTGAAGTCTAGAGAAACCATATGCGAGTACGTGTCCTACTCAAGTATGCATAGGAGACACCCCCCATATATACTTAATTTACTAAATATGTTTGTACCATGACATTCGAAGAATCAAAGTATGCTTCAAGTAAGCTTTCTCAATATTTCCAACTAAAAGAATATATTGAATACAGCTGTTATAAAGACTCATGGAGTATATCCATTAATATTCAGGTCTTTATAACTGTCTCTCATAACCGCCATATATTGGCAGAAAAGAACGAATGAGTTATTGCCAGGAAAGGCGATGCACGCCAAATCTGGTGTATTGAGCCTGTATTGCGCAGGTGCGAAGTACAGCTTGGCGCAAATCATGGCTAGCTTCGAAACGTAACCGGAGAGGGCACTCGGACTTGCAACAGGTTGGTGACACTTGAGGAGCGTGTGTTGGTGACCGGGAGTGTGTACTATGCATGGTACAGTGTGATACACTGTGTTACAAGTTTTTTTCTTTATCCAAGGTGTCTCTAAGCTTTTCTCATAGTAATGACTCTTGTGTATGACACCATGCTCTCTGTCACAATGTTGACTGTTGTTAGTGCTTTCACTTTGTTTATCCATGACACTTTGTCTATCTAGGACACATAATTTTTGCAATTGACATTCATTGCTTTTCAGTTTAACTTTAATTTTTTCTATATGAATTTTTACAGGGTTGTTTTTTGTGTTTTTTTCTTTGTTTTTTCAATGGCTGGCCAGCCGACGTGAAGTGTTTAATGTTCTTTTGTATATTGTACATACCCTGTGTAAATTTTATGATCAGATAATCAAAATTAGGAGCAAATTTTTTTCCTCATTTAGGATCTCCAATGTATACCATTGTAAACTAGACTCAATATGAGCATTAATGAATTTTTTCCCTCATCTAGGGTCTTCAATGTAATACATTGTAATGCACTGGTATAATCACATTTTTCCAAAGGATCTTCAATGTAACTTTTTGTAAGCCTGCCAACTCCCACTCATAGCACATTGATTGTTATTTCTAACTCAGCTCTCTTTGGGAAATTTTCCCTCATTTGTTTTTTTCTTCACTTGGTGAAAGGGGAGAGTGTTATAAAGACTCATGTATATCAATTGAGTATATCAATTAATATTCAGGTCTTTATAACTGTCTCTCATAACCGCCATATATTGGCAGAAAAGAAAGAAAGAGTTATTGCCAGGAAAGGCGATGCACGCCAAATCTGGTGTATTGAGCCTGTATTGCGCAGTTGCGAAGTACAGCTTGGCGCAAATCATGGCTAGCTTCGAAAAGTAACCGGAGAGGGCACTCGGACTTGCAACAGGTTGGTGACACTTGGGGAGCGTGTGTTGGTGACCGGGAGTGTGGTGCGAGGCATGGCATATTATAAGTATTTACCTTTTTATTATGTTACATTGAATAAATTTTCTTATTTGCTCCTTAAACCCCTTGTCTGTAATTTAATTTACTGTAGTAGATAATGTTTCTTTAGTATGAATCAAGTTGATTTAATGAGTATTGTAATCTGCTTAGCACGTGGGTCAGGCTGTAGGTAGGGTTAGTTATTTCGTACTGCTAAGTGCTGTTAACCTAGTGTAAATACTCTACTTAATCTATGTTACCTGAGACAACCTATCTGGGTTATCTTTCATGTCGCAATGTTGCTTGAAGTTAATTCTGTAACTTAATTTAATACACAACACATTTCATGTTTCACCTTTTTATGGCTGGCTTAACTATTTGCTAATTTGCTACCACTTGTTCCGATACGGCTTCCCATTTTGGCGTCGTAATCCTCGGCCTCACAACAACAGCAACTGAAATCGACCAAGTGTTTTCGCGGTTATATAAATACCTGAAAAATCACTTTTTGCGGGTCCTACAACTTTTCCACCACAAAGCAGTGGTCAAAATTGTTCCTTCACTTTCGAGAGCTATTAAGTTACACGATTCAACTGCCTGGAAGTTCCGTATACCTTTATAACAACTCAGTTAACGATTAAACGTGAATCGAAAATGCATTAAAAAATAGAACCTAGTTTCAATTTCACTGAAAAAATGATTCCATTGCATAATTGTATTAGATATCTATGGTACTAATAATTGATCACAAAATCATTCATAAAAACAAAGTACTCCAAATTTTAATCGGTAAAACATTTGCATCAATACATACAGTCATCGATAACTGGCTAAGTTATAAATAAAAACAAAGTGAGTTACTGATGCGATTAAATGTAGTATGCTCTTCTGGAATTCAGGTGGATCACTGGTAAACAAACGGAAGCAACTGCTGCAGGCAAGGTGCACAGTAGGGTGGAGTGAAAAAGGCAAAAAAAATTATTTTACTATTTCCTGACTCAACAAATGGTGCTGTTTGACAAAAAAGACACTGCAAAAAAATTTCAGCGCAATTACTCATAGTCTTCAGGTTCCACAAAGGTGTTCAAAAGAAAGGAATATTAACGTCAAAAGTAAAAAAATCCATTTCCTCTATTTAATTTTAATGTTTACAATAGCTTTATTTTCTGACTCAAAAACAGTTCTAATTATAAAAAAGAAACAGGAAAACATTGTCGGTTCAAAAAAATATTACTAACCTGCAATTTACTACAATCAGTCTTCAATTTTGGATTTCACATGAGGGCCAAAATAATTATCTTTTGTGTGAAACTTTGGAAGTTCCTTTCGTGACTTGATTCCACTGCGAATGTATCCATCCCTGGCATCTGCTCCACATATTACCAATGATGCTTGTGTTACCAGTCGCACATGCCTCTCTACTGCTTGAGAATGGCAAGGAAGCTTCTCTATTTCAAATTGTGAACCGTTTCTGATCATACATGCTATGTCTTCGTCACTGAGGTTCATGATAGCTGGTTGTTCCAAAGGATTGTCCCAGTTAATCATCTCAAAATATTCCTCTTCTTCGAAATTTAAATTTGAAGATAAAATTGGCGTATTTTCCCTTCCCAATCAGTTTTTCTTGCTTTCAGTATTCTTTTGAGACCAAGTTCTGGAATATGTGATCTTTCATCTAAAAGCATTGACAACAGAATGTTTTCAGAGTAAGCAAAATAAGAGTTCCTCTGAATAATTTTGTGAACGATTGACTTAAAATCTTATGGCAAGAATGAGCTATTTTTATCATTCAGTGCAGGTGACATGCTCCACGAATTGCTTTTGGTATTTTCTTTATTTCAAACCAGGATGGCACGTAAACTTTCATAACATATTCTGCTAAGAGCTTTAAGTGTTCCGTTGGTTCGGCAGTCGAAACATATAGACTCAGAATTCTGTTGGCTGTAGTGAGTCATCTTGAATGAGACATCGTTCCGGGACTTCTGTTTGATAAATCTTGAAGGCACTCAACCAAGTATACTGCCCTAGAAATATCGAAAAGGTATTTTTGGTCTGAACTGAGGTCCTTTTCCTCAATTTCAGGCAAAGCAAATGGAATAGAAACAGAACTTGTCACAGCAAGGGTTTCATACGCTTGCAGAGATTTTCCTATTGTTCCGGAAAACTGCTGTGGCCCAGATGTCTTTCCGTCAATCTTCTAGAAATGGTGGCGAAGAGGAAGTTCATTAGTATGCAATAAGCATACAAACCAGTGCAATTTATCGCAACAAAGATTTCAAGCCGTCTAACTGCGCCATTTTTATTCCCAATGTTGACGTTCGTTCCATCACACTCAACAACAACCAGTTCTGAAAGTGTAATCAATTTCTGTGTAACGAAGTTGATGATGCTTCTTATAATATTCGCACTAGACTCAGAATCCGGAGTCACATGTCTCATATAAACATAACCAGGTTCTGACAAACAAACAATATGCTTTTCCACAGCTATAGTCTTATTTAAAGAATTTCCCTCCTTTTCTTCCACTATAGTTTGTCCTTTCTTCCATCGAAGTAGATGGCGTAGAAAAACTGTGTTATTTGTGTAGAATTAAGCTGTGATCGTACATTACGACGTTCTCTCCTGAGCTTACTTCTGTCAATAACTTTAGATGGAGTATCTTTGGATACAATCCCTATATTACAGAGGATGCAATGATAGCAGCTGACCTATCCGATACTCCCGTTCTATCACAAGTAACGGCTAGATTTGGCAGTGATATTTTCATTTGGCCTGTCTTGGAGGTTGAGGGAGTTTCATCGTCAGTTGTTTTCCGACATTTGGTTTCATGACTAATGTAATTGTCATTAATCTTTAGAGATATCTTCCAATTCTGAATCAGATACTAAGATGGCGTTTGCTTCTAAATCTGTAATTTTTTAGATGAAGAAGCATTGTCTTTCAATTCCTTTGCTTTAGCTTCCTGATTTTCCCTTCTACATTGCCTTTCTCTTACACGCTTCAAGTTTTGAGTTGCAGAAATATCAATTGATCCTATTGCCATTTTGCTCTGATGCCGTTGGCCTGCTAAAATGTTTCGTTCCATACTTGGAACTTTCACGGAACACTTGCATTGTTCGTAATTTAAACATTTGCATACAGAAATATCAAACAAAGTACTGTTTGCTTGGTCAAAAAAATCTTTCCTATTCTTGTCAGCCCAATTTCGAGATTTGGGTATTTTTTTTTATATTTTCGTACTTACAAATACGAACTTACTAATATTAATTATTTTTGTACTTACTAATATTACTTTACAAATTAATTAATTAATCAGTTAATAAATTATTAATATTTTGATAAAAAGCCATTAAAAACTTTAAAAAAAGGCAATACAAATATTCACTTGAGGTGTGGAACCTCATGATGGCAACATTTTGAGCTGAAATTTGGAGAAAATTTGTTCCAGCCAGTTTTACACCAAATAATGAGTCAGGCAATGTGAATTTCAAGAAAAAGTGTTTTCGCTCCACCCTAGTGCACAGGAGGCGAACGGACGGCACCTTCGGCAAACGAGGGAGGATCCAAGATGCACAGTAGAGTCCGACAAATGAGACTCGGCATATCGTCGGCGTATTTTTAGTAGGCATATCGTCGGACTTTTATACAGGAGTGTTTTGTATAATACCTCATGGTTAGTGGTCTGTTAGCATAATACTTCGTGGTTTAGATCACGTGTCCATAGGACTGACGTCGTCACTAACAAAGTGACCAAGTAATCACAGTAATAAATGGTGGTCACCACGTATCTATGGCAGTAAAGATATACAATACATCTTTATTTTAGAGAGCTATGAACTATGGAAAAATTCGATCACTTTCTCTAATGGCAGTTTGCCCATATTCCTAAATTTCATACATACGCGCTAAAGTAAACGTTACTTTGTTAAAACTTCACATTTAATTTTATTCAAGAAAATCTTATTTACGTGCGCTGGAAAGACAACACTATGAATTTATGTGAAATTGCATAGTAAAAGATTTTGCGTCCTCAATTTTTCCCCGCTGATGCTAAAGGAAAATAATGTTTCAATCGCCTTCCTTTCCAGAACTGGAAGTATAAATAATACACATGAATGGAGAAATTCAAACTTCTTTTTCTGTGGAAACAATTTACTTTCTTTTTTTAATTCTTGCGTGTTGAATTACTTCCAATCGATGTATTGATAATCTAGATAGAAATGAGGAGTAATTATAAACAAACTTTTCATTTTCAAATACAATTGTCAACTCATCTAAAAATGTTTCTGAAAATAATATTTTGTATTTGTTCTAAAACTCCAAGTTTATGATCCCATTGTTTAAACCGTGATTAAACATCACTTTTCGTTAGATTTTAACGGCAAGAAAATAAATGGAATACTCTGCCGTAATTGCATATTTATTGGTATAAGATTCAAATATTCTTCTGATATATCCTTAAATGAAAATTAGTGCTGGGCATATTTCCTGTTTGTTAACGCTACCAAACAATATAATTTCTTTCTAGGCATTACCCTCTTATTGAAGATATATCTTTTATCTTGGAGCAGATCGAAATACGCCATTGTGCTGTTTCTAACGAAGTTAACTCAACAATCAGCAAATAATCAATTAACTATCTCGACTGAAAATTTTGCCCTATTGCCACCTCTCTGAACAGAATAATAATCCAGTCATTATTTTGAAACAAACATTTGGAAATCTTCAATATCGTCGATTCTTCTCTTTCCATTAGTTATTGTGTGCAAGTTTAAATAAAACCCACTTTAAATAAAACCTTACACAGCAATATTTAAAAATAGACACTATTTATGCAATAATATCTGATAAATAAAAATCTTTAAAGGATCTATTAGTTCGTTAAATTAATGAAATTGTAGAACTCTTCATGGTTTTAAGTCATTGAAGATCACCACTGTAGCGTGGAATTTAATGCTACAGTTAATGTGTGCTAATTTTGCCCCAATTAAATCTAGAATTTATTTAATATCAGGAAATACTTTAATTCTGTCACTTTGTCAAGCAATATTTTACCTTAACAGGTGTGTTTCTTAAGCTCTTGCTTTCAATTCAGGGTGGTCTTTCTTAACGACATATTTGCTCATTCATGCACATCTGTGCGTAAATAGAATCAACTCGATATTGTTGAAGAAATCACTACGGTTCTATTTTTCCCAGGCTACGGTTTTCTTGTTGCAAGAATTTCTTTAAACTACGGTTTCTGGTTTACGGGCTAACAAACAGCGTACCAGCTATCAAAACCCCTTTCGAAAGCAGTTACTCATTTTCACGGCGCTCAAGGTGACGTTTCCATAATACACGCCATTTCTCTTGCCCCCAAAGGCAATACCGTCAATTGATTCTGTGCAACTTTTGAGAAAACCGCTTTGGCGATAAATCGCCAAATTTTGGTGAATTTCAAAAGTCGCCAGGTCTCACATGCTCAGAAAATCACCGCTTTTTAAACTTGCCGCGCCTTTACGTCATAAGCAGATGGTTGCAACTTTTTGCCCGTTATCGCCCTTTTAACTTAATGCGCGTTCTGCCTTCACACTACGTACGCTACGACGCTTGGCATATTGGCACACAACTTTCGTGTAACGCCCGCTCCATATACTCCTGTCTGGGAAGAACTTGAATAGACTAACTTTTGAGAGATCACGATTTTTTGCTGTATATATAGGTCGTGCGTTTTAGAAGCCCCTCCAGAATGCGGCTCCTTCTCGCCTAACTCTGTGAGGAGGCTATACCAGTTTGTGATGTATAATTTTGAACCATCATGGTCATTTTATGTATTTTGCTAATAACGATGAAAATTTCCGAAGTGATCCTAAATAAATATATGTTCGACCTAATAATTGGCTCTATCTCTTTTTCTTCTTCGTTTAAATTTGGTTCCCGGATTGCAGAAGACGATGGCTCAACCTGTGGTTATTGTTGTCACCTCTAGAAAAAATCACTATACAACGACGTTACCGGCTAACATATCTACTGAAGCTATTTAGGCATCCAGATACTATATCACATTTTATTGAAAAGCGGTTATCATCATCGAAGTGATTTTTTTGCTGGTTCCTAGCTCCAGGAACTTTCTTGACTGGGTTCATCGGTTTTTTTCTTCGACATATACTTTCGGCCATATTCTTCCCGTACGAACAGTTCGTCATCGAGATAAACATAGCGCCGTGCCGCTTCCTTTTCCTACCACTAACTAAGGTGTAATTCTACAATACAGACTTAGACAAATCTCCAACATAGATATGGTGCCTTCTCCCTATTCTTCATCATAACCACTTCAGCTTTTCTACTTTTAATTACGTGTGAAAGCACAATACAGAGGAAAACTTACACAGAAACGATATAACAATTAGATGATACAACAAGTCATGCATGGCAGCAACTTTATTGAACTCTCCGCCTGAACTAGGTGGAGCGAACAGTCAGTGAAAGTTACTATTAATAGAATCTCAGTCAGTGAAATTTATAGTTAATTGCAGCTATCGCAATATGTTATATATTTAAATGATAATTCATGATTTTTTTTCAGTTGAAATATAGTATTTGCTTATTAAAATGTGGTATGCATAAACTATCAGATAAACTATTTAATATAATACATTCTAATTCCTTTCATTTTTATGTACGTACTTAAGGTGAATATAAATTTGAGAAGCATTATTTTTTTATTTCTTGTTATTAAAAGAATGAAGCAGATATATATATATATATATATATATATATATATATATATATATATATATATATATATATATATATATATATATAGTTAGTTAGTTTAATTATTGGAAATTCGCTTTTACATTTTACATAGTATTTAGAAAATTAAGCAAACGTAGAATAATTTTATATTCAGTTTTGTAAAACAATTTTAAATAAAACTGAATTAAATTTCCTCACTGATAAGAATAATTCAGAAAAGGAGGTATCACATACTAAGCAGAACTAAGAGTTATCCACACACTTGAAACAAAGTTTTATATTTACAGCTAGATTAACCTGTAAGCTAATTTAACAATTGATTGCAAATTCTCTCACTGCAATTATGTCACTTAAACGAACTGTTTCATTTCCTCGGGGCAGAAATGCAATTAACAGGTCAAACCTTCATTAAAAGCTTAGAAATAAGTCAACGAGTTGAAAATTAAATTTTCTACCAATTATTTTAATAAAGAACTAATTCCCGGAATTCGCCCAGAAAATAGAGCTTTATTAGATGAATAGCCTCTTTGATTTCTTTTCTTATTTTTTTTTCAGCATCATGGCTACGTCACAGTATAAGAATTTACAGAACCTCATGAACTTCTTTTTAGATTCTTAATTTTGGGAACATTTTTTAACATTTCAATTGCTCCGGAACTTAAAATTCTGGAGGAATATTAAATAAGTTCTAAATTATCCTTAGTAATCGAAATCAGGGGAATAAGAATAATTAGTTTAACTTTGAAACTGAAGTTTTAAATTAGTTGACTGAAAACTTGTTCCACTTTCAAGAACTCCATTATGAATTCCCAACTGATGAATGGAAGTAAAAATAAACTTGTCTGTGATGTGCACTTTCAATGAATTTCAAAGTATTGTTAAAGGATTTGTGGAAATGGTACAACTTCTTAAATTTGGCAAACCGATCATTAAAACAGGAAGAGGTTCTTTATGAGTTGAAACCTTGAATTTTTAGATAATTTTGTAGTTCAAATATTTTTAAAGAAGCCTGTCTCAGGTATGAAACCTCCCAAAAAATGTCTATGCTTAAATTATTTTAAATTCTGTTCTAGAGAATTTCCATTACAATTTATTCCTTATCTAACATGACATACAATATTCTCTTAAAACTTAAATGTTTACCGATAATTTAAACAGGGAAAGATTCTTTGTGACTTGAAACGTTGAATTTTTAGATACTTTCGTAATTCAAATATTTTAAAAAAACTGTCGCAGGTTTGAAACCAAAAAAATTTTATACGCTTAAATTATATTAAATTTTGTTCTAGAGTATTTTCCATTATAATTTATTCTTTATATCACATGACATACAATATGATCTTCAAACTTAAATGTTAACCGATCATTAAAACAGGAAGAACCTTTTTGTGAGTTGAAACCTTGAAATTTTAGATAATTTTGCAGTTCAAACACATTTCAAACACATCAAGAAACCTGTCTCAGATATGAAAAAAAAATAATATATGCTTAAATTATGTTAAATTTTGTTCTAGAGTCCATTTAGACCAAGAGAGATTTCCATTATAATTTATTATTTATATAACATGACATAGAATATACTCTTAAAACTTAAATGTTAACCGATAATTTAAACAGAGAAATATACTTTGTGACGTAAAACCTTGAATTTTTAGATGATTTTAATATTTTTTTAAAAAGTTTGTCACATGTAAGATACCAAAATGTTTTGTACGCTTAAATTGCATTAAATTTTGTTCAAGAGAATTTCCATTATGATTTATTCTTTATCTAATATGACTTACAACATACTCTTCAAACTTAAGAGTTAACCTATCATTTAAACAGGAAAAGATTTTTTATGAGTTGAGACCTTGAAGTTTTAGACAATTTTGTAGTTCAAATATTTGAAAAAAACCCTCTCAGGTATGAAACCAAAAAAAAATTTATAAGATTAAATTATATTAAATTTTGTTGTCTGGAATTTACATGATAATTTATTCTTTATCTAACATAACATACAATATACTCTTCACACTTAAATGTTAACCGATCATTTAAACACCAAAAGATTCTTTGTGAGTTGAATCTATAATCTTTTAGATAGTTTTGTTGCTCAAATACTTAACAAAACCTGTCACAGGTATAATGCCAAAGAAATATATATAGATGCGCTTAAATTATATTAAACTTTGTTCTCGAGAATTTCCATTAAAATTTTCTCTTTATCTAACATGACTTACAATTTACTTTTCAAACTTTAATGTTGTGACTTTTTCTACGCTTGAATTGTTAATTCCTACCGTATTCTGATCAGCACGACCGTTGTAAAGAACGCTAGTGAACTAGATGCATCGGAGCACGTATAAGTTTGTTTAAATTAGTTTTAGCAATTAATTTCCTTTATATCAAATGCAGCAACGTTTTTCTGTACGCTTACGTTATTAGAATGAAATTAAGAAATAGTTTTCGATTAGGTATATAATGGTAATTTAATTTTAAGAAAAATGCAGGTCATAGAAGTGTCAGAGAAAACACTATTACACTTTTTGCTAATTATTTCAAATATTTAATCTAATATTTTAACACAATGCCTCTCTTACCATGTAATTAATATAAGGTCACCTAAATTATAAAATTAATTGCAAAAGTTAAGATAGTTTGAGATACATAAAAAAAGTTTGGGAACTTTAGGTTTTCAATATCCAATTACAAACAAAGAAAATATTGATTATATTTTATCATACATGTCGTTCGTCTTGTAATACGAATTATAAATCTGATTAATGTTAATCTATATTTTGAAATAAGCTTACTAAAATAATGGATAGAAAAAGTCTGAAAACATTGTTGAAATTTCTATAATTCAACCTTTTATCTTTTTTTATCCATTAAAATCCTATTCAATATGAAACTCAGTTTTTCTATTAATAATACTCTGATAATTGTAACTTAGATACTCCTTTGTATAGATCGCATTTATATACTTAAACATTTATATTCTAAAAATTTATGAGAATCTAAACATTTTTGATAGGTCATATAATATATACATGTGTCTAAAAATTTTGAAAATTCTTTGCAATTAAAATCGTATTTTACGCACAAAGTTATTATAAATAGTCATAATCAAAGATAAGGTTGGCTACTGTACTTTGAAATACGAACCACAAAAACTAATATATATATTTATATAAATTTAACAAAACTATCTTGTTCAATATTTCTTTCAATTTAGGTATAAAATATTTGCAATTTTTTATCCTTTCATGGCATATATTAAAATGTCTTTCGTGGGGATAAACTCAAAGAAATTTACATATATTTTGAATTTATTAGATTTTCCTCATATTATAGCCCTTATAGCAAAAGAAAATCTCCTTAAACTCAATTTTTCATTAAAACTATATGCAACTGCTAATTTTAAAGGTAGTAGACGCCACTTGCTTAATGTTGGTTGTGTGAAATCTATATTAAAGGCCATCAATTCTCTTAAAAATAAATGTGAAAGCTCGAGAATGATCTTATAATTAAAAATATCGATAAATTGCTGTAAGCTCATGGCAGAATAATTATTATCGCTTAACACGGAAAGTTCTGCTTAGTTAGGAGCAAAGAACAATGTATCTTAAAGCCACGCTGGGTTACATATTTTACCTTATTCTAGCATACCACATTAACTTAACGCCCTAGTACTTAGAAAGCTCTCCAAACAAGTTCTCTTATGGTTTTGAGAAGCCATGCATTTTACTTTATAAATTATAATTATAATTTATATAAGTACATATATATATATATATATATATATATATATATATATATATATATATGTATATGTATACAAACCTAAGTCAGTTTGGCTTACACACACACAAACAAAATCACCTTTGCAAAAACAAATGTTGTGATATATTGTGTTCTTTAAGAAAATGTTATTTTTCTTACATTCCATTTTAAGTGTATATTAAATTTTGTGTGAATATTGAAGTGTTACAATGGCCATCCTAAAATAATAATTTTAGTGTATTTAAATCTTTATATTATTTCATTTCTTTGAAATGTTATATAATTTTTTGTGTTGAAACTTAGAACCTCTACTTTTAGTGCACATCCAGGACTATGCAAGGGAGGTTCAAATATTTTATAGTGTTCCTATTTTATGATATATTGTGTGGTATTTTTATGACTGGTGCGAACACACAAAGGTGATAGTTAGACCAAAATTATAAACTTATCTTAAAATTATTCTTCAAAATTGTTATTCAAAATTACTCTTTTTTGTCATATGCGGTTCTCACCTGATGGAGAGCCTTGCTGAGGGAGCCGGCCCTTCTCACAAGTCTTTTCCGTAAGGGGAGAAATTGAAACAATAACCTTTCATTATCATTAAAACGTCTATTCAAAATTCTTTCATCTTATCGCAACAGAATACTATCCCTCATTTAAATTTGACCTAGTAATAACCGAAATAATCTAGTAGTTTTCCCCCTAAAAGCCACGTGCGGCCAACAGTTATATAAGGCCGAAAGTTTCAGGACATTCGAAAACATCACCCCATATGATGTGTTAAAGTCAGATGTCAATTTTGACCAATCGGAAGTTCAATCTAATCGTACGCGGGCGTGAATTTTCAGTTTCGTTCGCACTTTATGTGTTTGCCACGGTGTTGTTAGGATGTAAAACTTGGGCGCGCTGCGTCCCTTTTGCCCGGTAGATGATGATTCCGACAGAGGCCGGAATAGGCTATATTGTACGGATTAATGTCTAGCAACGATGGTGTGTAACTCAGTGAAAAAGAAAACCGTATGATGTTCCCAGAAATTCCTGAAAAATAAATATAAATCGCAATGAAATCGCCTCTTCATTTCTGGCGTCGGATTTAAATTATTATTCTTCGTGCCAGCCACTCGTTTTGCTGAAAACAACGACAACTACCCCCTGCAATGGTTCGAGTTCATCGATCCGTTAACGTTGCATATATATATATATATATGCATATATATATATATATATATATATATATATATATATATATATATATATATATATATATATATATATATATATATATATATATATATATATATGTATGTATGTATATATTATATACAGAGAGAGAGAGAAAGAGAGGGAACGTGTGGCTCGTTGATTACGATTGCTGTCAGCTGAATTGTCACTCAGAATTCATTTTTAGAATATTTATTTGAATTGAATAAAATATTTTTTTTTATTTCCAATGGCAGACACACATGAATAAGCAACAAATACAGAAAACATCAACAAAGAACAAAACATCAAAGAGTTCATGTGATAACCATTGTGTTATTTGAATGAAATATATTAACTTATTCGGTTTAGAGAAAAACAGATTTAGGACGACTTAAAAACTAGAAGCTTAGAAAATGCGTAAAGGAAATAGTTTATATGTATCCAAGGAAATTACTAAATTATCTTAAGTTATTCTCAACGATTTATGGTTAACCAGTTAACTGGACACAAATTCATGACACACAGCTATGGACAAAACTGGACACACAATCATCTATGCTGATAAATTAAAATCGTGTTGTTTTGTATAAACTCAGAAACCGAAACAACATTTTGAGCATGTAGGTGTACTACAAAAATATTTCTTTTTAACAAAATCATTGTTACTTCCTTTCAGGTATTCAATACATTTTTTTTTAGTGTACGTGTTTAAATTCGATGTCATTCATGGCTCCTTGACATCGAGTAGAACAATGCCCCTTGATTGTTTTAAAATGTAGCTCATAAGTGACTTTTGTGGACGGAAGTTTTGATGGATTATTTTTAACATCATCATTAAGCGACTATGATCCGACGAATGTCTTTAATACCTGAAATGAAAGCTGTACTAAAAACTGCATAGGAGAAATATTCTCTCCTGTTGTAGAAATATTGAATACAAATCGATGCTGCCATACTTTGTACAAAAAAGGACTTACTAAGTATTAATAGAGTGGTCGTATTTCCATTGATTTCACAGTATATATATCATTAAATGCAAGAAATATGTTGTAGAAATGACAGTTTGGTGACTTGTTGAACAATAAATAGATTAAAGAAAATTCGAAAATTTTTTGCTTATTTTTAAAACTTGGTAACTACATGCCAAATAAGGTATTGTAAAACTCTCATGATTTTTTTGCTGCAAAATACTATAATGAGTTTATTATGAGAATTGCCGAATCTCTAAGTACTTTACAAGCTAACAAACTTTTTAGAAGTATCTCTATGGAGTAAATAATTAAATGAAATCTGGAAGAATACCTTTAATAAAATAAAGTGGTTTCATTATTTTCTCTTTTAAAAGATTCACTCTAGAAAAAAAACAAGAATTTAAAAACCAGTTCTAAAAGTTCCTTAATTGTCATTAAAAAGTATTTTTGGAATGCGTCTTTCTCACAGATGCGCATATAATAATATTAAGTCGGTATCATTCGAATGAGTTTTACCGATATCGGAATTCGCATGGACAGTGAAACAGATCCGAAGTGAGGAGATAAATAACATCACCGAGTAATAAGGTAAAAAGGTATCTGAAATAAACAAACACTTAACTATTAGAGATGCATTATCAAGTACTGTCTTTGGAAATTAAAATACTATAGTCCTCTCGATAAATTTCTGGAATAGTTAAAACTAGCGAACGATACTACTTTCGTCTGATGTTATGAACGTATTGCGGTTAATGTTTTAAATTGGGAGTTTCTGTAAATGCATAAAATAATCAGTTTTGTAAAGTAGAAAATAAATGAATTCGCAGGCCATACAAAAGTAGTTTCAAACGCTCTGTACCCCAAGGAATTGAGAAACAGCCTCCAGCATAAAAGGGGAATGAACACGCTCTACTGGAAGTGATCTGAAGATAATGCACTTTTCAAGTAATACCCCATGAGAATCAGCAAGCTATTAATTTAAATATTGCACTAGACACCTGAATGATATTTAAATTTTAGAGATTATAGAAATTTACATCTGTAACATTTTTCAAGTGACGTATAATCGTAGGAGAAAATTGGTTATTAGATTTTTCCATATTTTACGTTTAATGAGGGGGGGGGACGCAACATATTTTAAATCTGTTGTATATTTGATTTGAATTTTTCGTTCATGTACTGAATTTTTTGCTCCTATGACTACTCGGGAAACTGAATAACGAAAGTGTGAAATGATTTATCATATTTTTGACAAGAGGCTAAAACATATGCTTTTCTAATCATTTCTGATTGTGTAGATGCCGGACGATGGCCGAATAGCTAGGACGCTGGCATTCGATACCGGAGTCTGTGGGTTCGAGTCCCACTCTTGGCATGGATGTTTGTAGCCGTTCGGAATCGGCTTTAAGCTGTAGGTCACGGTCTAATTAGCCCTCGTGTAGCAAAAAATGACCGTATCGCTCCAAACCAAACCAAAAAACTGATTGTGTAGATTATGTTGTTCTTTAAGCTGACTTATTGCAATTAAATCCATTAATTTATTCTCAAGTTTTAACATACATTCAGCTTTTATATTGTAAGGCTGAATGGCGAAATTGAATCTTTGTTGTTGCATAACATTTTCAGCATAAAAAGCCTTTCCAAAGCATAGAAATTGCTGGGAAAATTTTATATTTCTAAGTTTACAGTTTAGAGTCAAAACTATTTACTATTTTTAACCCCACCCCCATAAAATCTGAAAATTCAGACGAAATAATTTTGCTATGTTTCTAGATATATTGCTTTTTGCAATGTTTATTTAAAACCTCCAGGGATTTATACATGCACTTAAAAATTTTTTATCGTATTTCTTTTAAATTTTCTGAAAATAATATTAATAATATTTGTAAAATGACATTTGAAAATGATAGAAAACCTTTTCTTTGCATGTAAAGCATTATTTTAAGATTTATGACAAATCTTAAAACTATTTTTAACATTAAATTTGTAATGTCATTACATTTCCTATATTCTTAAAATTATTTCTGATTCTTTATCTTTATCTAATTTTTTTTTATGTGCCACATGGAATTAAATGAAAATTATACAGAAACTGTAAAAAAGTCATTAATTGTTCCAAACATAAAGGAGAAAGAAAAAATTACTTTTTTAACCAAAACATTTTTTCTGAAAAGTTAAAATATTAAAACATGTATGTGCAATATTACATTAATTTAATCGTTTTATTTCATTATTTTCTACTGACTTTGCTTAGATTAATTACCTATTGTGAAACAATTCATAGGATTTTACTTGACTAAATAGTATTCAAATCTAAAATGAAATTTCCAGTAAGCTGCCTGCAAAGTTACGTGAATTCTTGGATTTATTTCTCTGTTAAGATGTTCCATGACGGATTAATCGTTAGAACTAAAAATACTTAAAAGGACATAGTTAGCATCAAACGATGAAACATTGCATAACAAATAAGACGTGAGCACTGACTTTCTTTCTATCAAGTGAAAATAAAGCTTTGCATATTCTTTGAAAACTCTATCTAATTAAGTATATTATCTCTTTTATTCAGCTATTTCAATGGATATTTTCAGTTTTATGCTAATTTTCTGCACATATTTCACCTCATTAAAATGGGATTTAAAAGAAGAGGATTACAGGAATAAAAGAGAGGATCTGGTTGGAACATTCTACACCAGTATTTAGTTAGAATTACTCACTAACTGAAAAATAAACATAATACATTGTGGCTTCCACTACAGAGCCCATACATACACACACACACACACACACACACACACATTTATATATATATATATATATATATATATATATATATATTGCATCAGGATAACGAGAGCATATTTATATTTTATGTTTCTTTCCTGATGCATTCGGAATGTTTAGCATGAATACTATAGAAAATGTAGTCTTGTATCATAACTAATCCAATATTTAAAATGTTTGAAAATAGTTAAGGAGAAACTTTACAAAAATAAAAAGGCATTTTAAGACGTGATTTTCATCAGGACATTGTTTTCATCAAAGGCGATGTTTTCATTAAAGATTCCCCAAATAGTTCTTCAATCGATATCCGGAAATTCTCGTAGTGATGCCTACTTTTATTTATTTATTTTCATTTTATTTCCCTGCTTGCTTCAGCTTTGGGATTTGCCGTACGCATTTAAATCAAAAGATTTCTATCCGAGTAAAATTAAATTTTTGTCAATGAAATATTCATTAACAAAGGATCGGCTATAGAAACCTTATGCTCGCACTCGTGTCAGTCCTTTTTATCTTTAATTTTATTAGATTATCACGCTGTGATTTTGTTTAATTCGTCTAACATGTTGCATTTGTACGAAGTAATAATATTCATTCAGTTGAATTTTAGCGACAGAATATCCTCGATGGTTATTGACATGCCCAACTCTGTAATTAAATATTTATATTTGGAAGTAGTAATTCCCCTGTTATTGTTATTTTAAGAAAATAATAATGTGATATATATATATATATATATATATAT
>OU015491.1:130387880-130470380 GCA_907164885.2 Dolomedes plantarius | reverse complement strand
AAGGATCATTTAGTTGTAAATTATATATAACTGGTAAAATATTTTGTTTTCATATTAAATAAATAACAGGATTCTTTTTTCTCATTTTGTACTGTTTAACACAAAGAGTCTTTCATTACCGAATAAATAGATTTGCCTATTTTACTGTTTTAATATTAATAGAGTGGACTTGAGGTAGCCAAGTGGTAGCGCTTTTACTTTCGGTGCTGAGGGTGCTCACATCGAATCCCGACAAGCCACATCAAATACTTCCGTGTGTAAGCCGAATACGGGCACGGTAAATCCGTAGACTGGAAAGTCCCTCTGTGAGATCAGAGAGAGTGAGAGAGGGTGCGATCTCCCAGATGTCACACTTGGGGGTGCTCGTTCAAAATTGTGGTGGCACCTGGCTAAATCGAACTCCGACCTTTGTAATGCCATTGTACAAGGTGCGACCATAAAGTAACCGGAGATTTTTTTATAAATATGAAAAATATTACTCACCTTCAAATAAATTTACCTCTTTCAAAGTAATCGCCAAAGGATCCTATACAATTTTTCCAACGTTTCTTCGAGTCATCGAAACACTGTTTATAGGCGTTGGAACTAACCGTTCGCAAAATGCGCGTAACATTTGATTTAATATCCGAGACGTTTTCAAATCTCAGTCCTTTCATGACCATCTTAAGCTTCGAAAAAAGAAACAAAATCAACTGGCGATAAGTGACAACTCAGAAACTTTCAGATATGCTTGGGATAAGCAAAGAAAGCTGTAGATTAATTTTAGTTGAAAATCTAAAAATGAAAAATGTTTGTGCTCGATTTGCGCCTCTAATTTTGACAAAACAGCAAAAAGAAGACAGAAAAGCTTGCTGTGAAGATTTGCTGACTACTGCGCAACAGGACAACAATTTCTTAAAGTGTATTATAGCAGGAAATGAGACCTGGTGTCTACAATACGACGCAGAAACAAAAAGACAAAGTGCACAATGGAAAGGACCGTCTTCTCCCATACAAAAAAAAAAAAAAAAGCACGGATGTCAAAATCAAAGACTAAGGTGATGCTGATTGCATTTTTTGATTACAATGGACTTATTCGCCACGAATTTTTTCCTGAGAATCAAACAATTAATCCGCATTTCTACAAGGAGGTCTTTTTCGATTAAGAAACAGGATAAGGCGAGTTATGAGCGAACTGTTTGATTCTGGGCAATGGTTTCTTTTACACGGAAATTCTAGGCCCCATACAGCAATTTCTGCACAATATCTTTCTACAATTACAGTAATAAATCACCAACCATATTCTCCCGACTTATCTCCAGCGGATTTTTCCTTTTTTCCGAATCTTAAGATGGCCATGAAAGGACAGAGATTTGAAAACGTCTCGGATATTAAATCAATTGCTAAGCGCATTTTGCGAACGGTTAGTTCCAAACGCCTATAAACACTGTTTTGATGACTTGAAGAAACGTTGGAAAAATTGTATAGAGTCCTTTGGCAATTATTTTGAAAGAGATAAATTTATTTGAAGGTGAGTAATAATTTTCTTATTTATAAAAAAATGTCCGGTTACTTTATGGCACCTTGTATATACTGGATCCACACCCCTCAACCCGCTAGCTTCTATTACCTGGTCTGGAATACGATTCCGGCCAAGGGACATTAGAAAGAACAACAGTAATATTACTAGAGTGGAATATTTCTAAAGAACGTGAAACAGTAACCTAATCTTGAACAAAATTTTCAATTCTAAAAACTAGAATTAGCGACTAATTTTAATGAAGTAATCGAGCTTCAGTTTTGCTGTCAAAAGCAGATCCGTCACACAAGATTTTAAATGAACCCACAGTTTTCAATTTTAATATTATACTACGTCTAAATCCTTCAGTGCATTTCGCGGTTGTTTGAGGTGTTCCATTTTGTTAACTACCTAATGTGGAGAATTTACTGTTCTGTAACGTAGAATTTTTTTATGCTGATTAATAAAATAGACGACGAAACAACTCAATTTTATCATTTTGAAATTTTACATCTACTTGTATTACACTGATATTACCAGTATGATGTATACTGTTATCTGCAGAGGAGATTTTGGTTTCCTGACAACGTTTCAGCTGAAATACATTTTTCTAGTGTTCAGCCATATTTTTAAGGATTTTATATCAGAGGACTATGAAAAAAAATTAATATTTCATGGGCATTCAGCAAGAATTCAAAAATATAAAGAAATCAATGAAGGAAACTTGGTGTCGGTCAAGTTTACTGTAATATTTATGTAAAGAAATGTTTAGAAGTAAATTGCAAGTTAACTCAAAAGTTAAAATAACTTGTTCACTTCGATATCATATTTACTATTTACTATACAATGTCAAATTTCAAATTATGGAATATACAAGGAAGGCATCTACTTTGAAGACCAGTGATCTGAGAATGACCAAAATTAAAAGCATGGTATGGCCATTGATATAATTTAGAATTTAAAAGTAGTAATTAGTTTATTCAGCTGTGTATTTTAATTTATTACCATTTAAAAAAATTCTTCTATAATTAAGTTTCATGAGAAGATGAGTATTTATATTTTGAATTCCGCGTTTTCTTTTACATAAAATAACAGACAGTATATGACAAAACAATAATTCGCTGGTGTCTAGTATATACTATAAATTTGAATAAGCAAGCTTCTATAAATACATGTGTTCGTTGAACTATGTTAATGGTATGTTGATTTTCTAGAGGTCCCTTAGGTGTTTCGTTAGCAAGATGAAACTCCAGTGATAGATCGTTCGATCAAAGTAGAGATTAATTTTTTTATTTGAACATCTCATCGATAACTTTTTCCGTGTCAGAATTAGGAAAATTTTGAGCAATAAGAAGATTTTTAAATTTTTTTTAATGAATTTTAAGAAATTTTTATTTTATTTATTTTTGCTTGGAAACAAAATAATCTGAACATTCTTATACTTTAAATAATATCTTAAATCATAGAATAAAAGTAAACTTTAATACACGTTGTCCGGGCTGAAGGTATCCAAAAGTCCTAACTTATTTTTACAGAACTGCCCAATAGAAAGAACTCCTCACCAAGTTTTAATATCAATCATAGATTTCTATCATAGTATCATTGATTTCGATATGTGCACCTCTTGTAGCACGACAAACGTCTAAATGTTATGAAAAGAAAAGATACAACCTTTGTGCTCGAGGAATAAACAGGAAAACCAACGTAAATAAAGCACAAATAGCAATTAGATGCAATTAATTGCATCTTATTGCTATTTGTGCTTTATTTACGTTGGTTTTCCTGTTTATGTCTAAATGTTAATCCAATTCTCTCCAAGTTTTTCGTAGCATATCAGGAGTTATTCCTCGAATTGCTTGAATGATACGCTTCTTCAACTCATCCACAGTTTCAATTTTTTGTTTGTACACAACAGATGTAATGAATCCAAGCAAAAAAGTCTAATAACATCTGTTATGCTACGAAACACTTGGCGAGAAGTGGATTACAATTAAGAAGTTAGTCGTGCTACAAAAGGTGCACACATCGAAATGTATGATACTATGATAGAAATCTATGATTGATATTTAAACTTGGTGAGATTTTCTTTCTATTTAAATATATTTTTTTAATTCTAATGGGTAATTCCGTAAATATAAGTCATGACTTTTGAATACCTTCAGCCGGACACCCTGTATATCACATTTTAAGCTATGTTTTCATTAATGAATAACTTAAATACAAAACCCTTCCATAGTTTTTGCATCAATAACTTATGCTATTAGACTGTGATGTCTAATGATTTTACAAATCTGTTTTCTGTAAAAAGATGACCAGAAAAAATGTAACGAACCTACCATGAATAGCGTATATTAATTGTCCCGCGACTAAAGTTCTTTAAAGAACAATATATAGTGACATTGTTTTAGAAAAACTTCTAGTAAAATGTTTTTATCTCTATATATTAAACTTATATTTCTTTGAATGCAAACAAAAAAACTTTTGAGCTGAGGCTGCTTCATCTGTAACTCCTTGATAGAAGTAGCACAAAGTTTAATATATTTCAAAATAAAAGAAAAAAAAAAGTGTCTTGGCATCACATTACACACTCCTAATAGTATGAAGCTTATTGGTTTTCAGTGAAATATCACAAGGGTGTTCTCGAGTAACAACCATTTCAATTTCCCTTCCCATATGGGACAAACGAAATCAGCAGGAGGTCAATGGGGAGAGGGAAAAAAAGCAGCAAAACATCAATAGGGGAAAAATGAAATAACAAAGTTTCGACTCCCCGCTCTTAGAGAGTTTAGATTTTAACAATGGGAATGAGAAATGTGGAAAATCGTTTATCTTTGATGAGAGTTTGGGAAAATGGTCTTAATACTTACCGAGTCCATTTTTAACTGATAAATTAGTTTTATATTTACAGAAATTGCACATTATTTAGAAGTTTTTCTGTTCTGACACAACTAATAAACAAACTTTTACTTTTGTTTTTATGAAGGATGAAGGAAATGTTTGATTTAGGGGCTTAGACTTTTTATACAATCACGGTTTAGTCCTTAACTATTCCAACTAACTTTAAATTTTAAAACAGCCTAAGTAAAAAGAAAAATTGTATTTCTGGCATGAATTTTATAAAGGCGTAATGCTGATCCCTTTTTATTATAAGTTTAATTTCAAATGGTTATTTCTAAGCCCCTTCAATTAGTATAATGTGGTTTGAATCGCAATAAATCCAAGTTTTAACTTTAGGATGAAAACTTTATATTGTTGTAATCCTAGTTTTATATCATTTACATCAGTTTAATCTTAAAAAGAACCAAATTTTATTTTTCATTGTTATTTGGGTAAGAACGTTCCAAATTATAAAAAAAATCGGTAGATCACATTACTTGACTACTCCATTTCGGCTAGTTAATTGTTGCTTACTCAGTTTCAATGTTTGTCAAATGAAGAAATTCTCTTTTGTATGGTAATAAAAATTTACCATACAAAAATGCATGAATAAACACACATATTAGTACATAACTGGAAGCTTGAAACGAAACATTTTAATCTCAAAATATTCTCAAACGAGAATGAGTAAATAGTTTAGATCTTCCGAATCAAAGAATAACTTGCATCATGCTTCTGGTTTGTTTCCCTTCAATTTTTGTTAAAATTTACGCAAATATTGATTGTTGTTCAGTATTAGAATTATTTATATATTGACTGCCTTATTTTTAAGGCACATAGTGCTTCATTATTTCGTTGTTTGCAATGATTAATTACACTGTTATACTCTGGTGAAATAAATTAAGAGAATTTGCATATTTTATCGAATTTCATTAAAAGAACTGAACTGAATGTAAAACCAATGCTTCTAGACAAAAATGCAAATCTTGTACGTGAAATACGTAAGCGTACACGTGTGTGTAGACGGAGCCAGTAGAAAAACAAGCTTTATAAGCGCGCGTAAGTTAAGACGCATTTCGTTCGCTAGCACACTAGGTGTTTCGCTAGCATTTCTTGGTGTTCGGCAATCGGTTAATTTCAAATTGTAACAGTAAAAATGAGTAACCACCAACGTTTAGATGATGGAATGAGGTGGCGAATTAAGGGGAGGCTAGAAGCAGGCCAATCTCAAGTCCAAACTTGTAGAAAGTTCAATTTAACACCCAGCGTCGTGTGTAACTTATGGAAACAGTTCCAGGATACCGGATCCATCGAGAGAAAGCCTGGGCAAGGTCGTCCAAGAGCCACGACGCCCAGAGAAGATCGCCATTTGTCGATTATAGCGAGGCGTAACAGGAGTGCTACAGCTTCTCAGCTCTCTCGTGACTTGTATGCAGCCACAGGAACCCACGTATCAAGGGTGACTGTTTCCAAAAGACTTCACGAGAGAGGGTTGTTTGCAAGAAGACCTGCTGTTTGCGACTCGCTCACTTCTACGAACAGGAGAATCCGTTTATCATGGTGCAGAGAGCATAGAGATTGGAGTATGGATCAATGGGTGACCGTTCTCTTCACTTATGAGTCCCGGTTCAGCTTAAACACCGATTCTCGCCGTACGTTCATATGGAGAGAACTCGGGACCTGCTACCTACCCTCCAATGTCCGCGAAATCGACCATTATGGCGGAGGAGGTTTAATGGTCTGGGCAGGCATCGTGTTGGATGGCCGCACACCTCTCCATGTCTTTGAAAGAGGCACTGTGACTGCTGTGAGGTATAGGGATGAGGTCTTGGAGCCCTATCTTCGCCTTTTCAGGGGTGCAGTTGGCCCTGAGTTCATTTTAATGGACGATAACGCAAGGTCACATAGAGCTCTTCTGGTCGACGAATTTCTAGAGAGTAAGGATATTCGCCGAATGGATTGGCCAGCCAGATCTACAGACCTTCACCCTATAGAGCATGTCTGGGACTCTCTGGGGAGGGCAATTGCAACTCGCAACCCCCCTCCGAGAGCCATCCAGGGAATGAAAACAGCGTTGCCGAACGAGTGGGACCAATTGCAACAGGAAATGATAGACTGCCTTATTTCAAGTATGAAATCACGCTGCGAGACCTGCATATCTGTAATGGTGCATTCACATTGGACAGATTTCTCTCCCCAACTCCTGTGACATCACATTAGTCACGGTAACATTAGACACGGTATTTAGAACCACCCCCATTCCGCCGCAAGATTTCTCTTGATGTGGTGTGTCCCCCGACCCCGCTCGACACCATTTGACCCGCTGATCTCACTCTCTTTCTTTGAAGGACCGCCAGAGGAGGCGATCCGACGCAGGGAACAGAGTACAGAGACACATAAATCACTGGCAGAGGCAGAGAGCGCTGTACCAGTCTGTACGCGCTATAAGAGGGGACCATACCCCCTATTAACCCATCTATTAACCCATATTTTCGTTTATTTTGCAACTGCTGTTTCATACCTTCCGACTGGAACGAGTGTTACGCACGATCATGCGTTTGTATTACAGTTATTGAATGGTTATTTGTTTTGCATTGCATCAATGTATGTACATATCAAATTTTATTAAAATCGGTACAGTAGTTCTAGAGATAATCGACCAAGTCTGCAAATTCTCTCAATTTCTTACACCAGTGTAGATATGATTTTTTTTCAATTGAAGTTTGAAACATTAATTTAGCCCGAAAAATGAAATAAAAAATTTCCATACAAAAATACATGAATAAACATACATATTAGTACATAACTGGAAGATTGAAAAGAAATACACTTATACCTCCCTATACGGCCGCTCTAACATTAGATAGTGATGCTGGCAGCATATTATAGCTTAGTGATTCTTCATGTTAATGTTCGTCGTCACATTAAAACAGTTTTTAAACATTTTATTTTATGTTTATTTAAATTTTATGCATACATATGTGCATATGATTTCTTTTGTTTTTTGTTTATGTTTATTTTTTTAATTTTTGTGTATTATTACATTGTTTTGCACTTTTATTTTTAGGTAAAGAATTTTTATAAGAAACAAAAAGAATAAAGTGCTTTACGAACTAAAAACTATATTATTTAAAATAAATTGGAACAGATCGAATTAAATTTGTATGGGTTTGTATCAAAATAATTGATTCGTTATACGGCTTTTCGATTTACGGCCAGCTTTTCAGGAATGTGTCTAGGCCGTAAAGCGAGGTATGGGTGTATTTTAATCACAAAATATTCTCAAACTAAAGAGAGTAAATATTTTAGATCTTCCGAATCGTAGAATAATTTTAACTTCCATCACGCTTCTGGTTTGTTTCCCTTGCATTTTTGCTGAAGTTTTCGCAAGTATTATGTTTTTGAATTACATGAGATTTTTTAAATAATGATTTTATCATGCATAATTATCTTCTCTACACGTAATCAATTCCAAATTCATAAAAGCCTAGGAAGTACTTAGAATGGTTCAGCCCATTACGAAAACTAGGATTTCGATCACCATGAAAGGAGTTCATTACCATACGTCTTCCTTCCAATTAGTATTTCTACAGAATATCCCATCCGAAACTTCTCGAAGGCTTTGGGAATCCGGAACGATTGATAAACGAACTAATTGAGATTACTTTAAAGTTCTGGAAAAGCGCTTAAAACTTCAGGGAATGGTTATATCAAAAGCATTCCGAAAGCATAAGTCATAAAAATTGTCGGGTTTATTGGATTATTGGATAGATATAGGTATTAATTTGGATATGGAAGATTTCCCTTACCTTACTTAAATTGAGATCTAAATACGAGCAGGGTAGGGAAGAATATGTAGTTACTTGGGGGTGATTTCTAATTAACAAAAGTCTATTTCCATTCTCCGCAGATCAGGAAGAGTGAAAATTGCGAATTCCTCCGCATCACCTAGTAATTACGTGTTCCTGAAACGTAATTTCAAAGATGTTAATTTTGTGCAGTTTTGTTAATATTAAGATTTTTTTTAAATTAATATTTAAATATAGTAATTAATGCTGCTCCGTTTTACGATTTTTAAATAATTGATAAAATCCCTTTTAATAAACTCACACCTTCAACGCTGTAAAGATATTTCCTTCCTATTGCATGATTATATATTCAATAATTAACTAATTGTATTTTTATATGAGAGACTGTTATAACTATTAGTTGTTTTAAGAATATACGAAGGAACTGAATAATTTACTTAAGATGAAGTATGAAATTAAGAAGTTGCTTATTAGATAGTAAAATTCTGAATATATTTTAAAATAAAAACATCCCAAGATATCTTTCCGTAAAATAAGGGAAAAGTAATTTCTGTCTCGCCTTTTAACACATTTTAAAAATTATTTGTTTATTTACTTTGGCAGCTCTAATTTCGTTTAGATATTTTCTATAACATAAATAATTAAATCTTTAATATAGTACAGTCCATCATCTTCCTTTAGTATTAATAAAAGCAAAAGTGTTCGTTTAAAAATATCTGAGATTATCTCAAAGGACTAAGGACATAAAAAAAGCACATAGTAACTGTTCCTTGAGAAATTATTTATGAAATACACCTGTTTCCAGAATTTTTTGATCATCAACATGCCATCACCGAAAAAAATTATGCATTTTAATCTTGTTTATTATTTTTGTGTAAATGGTATATCATACGCATTACTGTTATTTTGTTTTACGAATGCCAGTCGTTTGGCCACTAGGCCATTAGACCACGGGGTCTCCAATACTTCAAAACAAGGGATTTAAAATTCAAAAGTGCAGGGCACACGTATAGATGTAATGCAGTCATATGTTGGCGCGAATGGCACAAGACGCAGTCGGGCGTAACAGCCAGATCAATCCAGGAAAGATGTTCCCGCAGAGAGTCGTGGCAAGTCAAATTTTAAAACATACGACCTCAAAAAATACGGAGTCCGGAATAAAAGAAGAATGTTTACATAGAGGAGTCCAGGGCTTTTCTCTAGAGAATTCATTACACTTCGATTAAAAACCTTTTTTGCAGGTCATTTTTATAAAAAGCGTGCAAGAAACTTACGTCAAGGCCCTGTTAATTTCCTAGAAAACCTCTGAAACCATCTTGGCTAGACGGTCCGCAATCTCCCTTCCAGGTAAGCTACAATGTGTAAGGATTCACTGAAAGGAGATCCGGTGTATTAAATCTCCCCCCCTATCAGTGTTCTATATTTTTGAATACGGTCGCAATTGTGGCTACTATTGTTTGATAAGGCTTGCAGGACTGAACTAGAATCGGACAAAAGGACAGCTTTTCTAAAAGAAGAGAAGTGAAGGTCAAGCTGCTGAAGTCAAGCTGCAGAGCTACGAAGATGCCATCTACTTCACCATAAAAATAAGTAGTAGGGAGTCCTACTGATAAATAAAATCTGAATTATTCACAGTGAACCATAGTTTCAGCACCTTGATGTCTATTATAAAGGTAACCGTCGATATAGACGTATAACGCTTCATCTGATGGGTAACGATTAGAAAATATTTCAAAGGCAATGGCATGGATTTGTCCTGGACTCATTTCTTTTTTGTTTACAGGAAGATCCAGATTCAAATTAATATCAATATTCAGGAAGTTTAATAGGCAAATGGGGGACTGTAAGTGAAATCTTATTTTTATAATGGCTAAGGACACACAGACATTTTTCCATGCACAAAATTATTTAAAAAATGCATAAACTACTTTTAGGTTAGTTGATTTCTTTTTTTTTATGTCTCATCCCAATGACTTCTTATTATCTATTTTCAATTCTGGGATTAAATTTTCTCAGACTTTCAAAATCAGAGAAAATCTAAATTCCGTAATTATACCTGTAATTTGTAGTTCTCTTAGTCATTTGAGATAATGATTACGCAACATGTATTAGATAAATTGCATGAAATACGACAACGCATAGGGATTAACTAAAGCAAAAATTGGTATTTCCAGTCTACCCATTAAATATGAACCACGTTTTCACCCTCATTAAGAGAAAAGTCTTCTCTATCAACGGATGAATATTACTATTTGCATGTCTGCAGCACCATGAGATACTTGCTAGAGGATTATTTAATGTTTTTTTTTCCTTTCGTCGGGTATTTTAAGTCGTTAATCCCAGAAAACACTTTTTTCCCATTGTGTGCTACCTTCAGCGGAAACTCTCTTACAGCAATAATAATTTGAACAAACTTACCTTTAGAAATTGTGTACCTCCAGCATACCATTGGTTATATCATAATGAGAAGCCCATTAAGAGTGCAAACTAAATTAGCCCATGTAATTAGGTCCATAACAGCTAAGTACACTTGAGATAGATAATCACTTCAAGAGGAAACCAATTTATTTGTAAAATAATGAGTGCTTAAAGAATATGAAAATATTAAAAATTGAAAATTAAAATTAGCTATCAACAATTTTGAAAAACGTTATTAACTTGTATAAAGGTAAAATAAATTTCAGTCACTCTTTTCATTCAGCGTATATTTTCTAGCAGCCAAAGTAAACTGTATTATTGCCTAAGATTCTTCAATTTATAGCATAACTTATGTAGTATTATGGGCTTGAACGATATGCATGTTTACTTATTGATGAAATTTACTAGCAATAAATATTAGAAAACAGTCGTCAAGGGGTATGTTTTAATTACCTATTGTGCAAACCTTCGATAAAATAACGTTTACTTTAACTTTTCCTGTAAATATTAATATTGTGTAATTTTTATGATTACGAGACCAGATCCTATGAGATTATAGAAGCGAGGCAGATCTACTTCATATAACATTTAACGGTACTTTATCTAAGTTAATGCACAAAACGCACTCCATTTAAGGGATTAACAATTTAAATTTAGAATCTCAAATATCTGCTGTGATGCAGATCAATAAATATTGCGTTACAGCATTGCTATGTCTAATAAATATTATAAATAACTCCAATAACAGGCAGTGGTATGTATAGAATATATATCACACAAAACTGTAATTTCTGCCGTGATTATATGATAATCATTTCTAATCTTTGAAATTTTAATGACTTTACATATGAAACATCATTAAGAGCTTTATGAAAATTAGTCTATTGGTAATAGTAAAGTTAATTTATTTCTGACTGTTAAAATATCATAAAATATTTAAATCTGAAATCCATAGTAATTTAAATATTATAAAATATGGATTTAATAATGTATTGTTTCACCAAACTGAACAATGAGGACTCTATCTTGTCTTATATTTTAATGTTATAATTTTTTTATCTTTGACTACATCTAGACTTCCATTGGAATTCAGTTCCAGATATCGAATTCACCAAATAGATATGTTAAGTATTGCAATTCATAGACTTTACCCCAGTCAAAATAGACCCTATTTTGACGTATGGCTAAAAAAAATATGAGAGTTTTGAAAATTAGTGGAGATGTTTGTTTGGGCATACTGTTGAACATACTAAAAGTCCCCACCGATCAGACTTGAGCTTTCGCCGCCATCTTGGAAAATGTGCACACTTTTTTGGTTTTTTGCATATAACTTCAGAAATATGGATTTTATGTAAAAAAAATGAATACAAAAATTGAAGAGCATTAAATTATGAACAAAAACATTATTTATATTTTTTTATAAGTCTAACACGAACAGAGACAATTGACTTTGAAAATAGCGAACTATCACGCGTAGGGCGCGGATGCGCGGGTCAGCCCCATCGCGATGGAGAGATAACCCGCGCATGGGCCCCAAAAGTCTTGCACACTCACGTTTGTCAAACCTCTGAATATCAAAGCTCGAGATAAAGTTGCAGCAACATCCAATCCATTGTTATCAGGTTGTATTGTGAAATTTGGTGGATTCTATCTTTTTATGTCATACTTAGGCTGCATTGGGTACAAAATGGCTGGAAGTGGGTAAAAATAAATACTGAATTTGATGTAGGCAACTACGTCAGTAGAAAAAACGTTGCCTGGCCATGCATACGCTAAAAAAATCCTAGCTTATTTATTTACCCAAACAGCTTTAGCAAAAATAAATTTTGACGCCATGGATATATCTGATTTCAAAAGCAATAATCTCCATAAGTTGTTTAGAGATTTTGATACTGAACTACTATCACTAGAAACCATAAGCGAACATACTCATATACGAGGCATCAAGATTAAAATGAGGAAGACTTTGAAGCAGTTGAAAGAGAATGGCCCAACTGCATCCCTCTGGCTCAGTACTTTGAAATGGTAAAGCTTATGAAAGCTTGATCACCGTCAATTGTACGGTGAAAGTAAACGGTTTCAATACATTAGTAAACCCGTTGTTGCTTTTCCAGAGCATAGAGATTGTTAAACAAAACGACGAAGAAATGACTAGCATTTTATTTAGAATATGAGTTAGCTCCTTTTACATATGCTCTGTTTAATGAAGCTGGCATGAGAGAAACAACGACATTGTCTAGGTACGATGTTTTTGAAGTTCCAAACAAAGACCGTAACCTCCTGAACTGCGTCAACATTGTGGACAGTGGTTTTCTCCTACACCGTGTCAAATGGGGAACACAATTAATTTTTTCAGATGTTTGCACAAATTAAGTTAACTATATAAAAAAAGCATTATGGGACCAGCTGTATAGTCATTTTTAATGGCTAATCCAACACCCATAACAGTAGAAAAAAATGGAAGAAAATCTACGGTCTATTGTGATAAAATCTGAAGACATAAGTTTTGATGGAAACATGCGTGTTACTGTTCAACAGTAACAGTCCCTTTCAAATGAAAACAACAAGAGCAAACTGATCAGCATGTTATCAGCTGAGCTGGAAAACAGTGGGATTGGATTCCGACAATGTAATGACGAAGCCGACATTCTCATTGTAAATACTGCAATTAATGAAGCATGTTCTGGTAACAACATCGTTGTAATCAACGGTGAAATTGTTGACCACCTGGTTCTATTAACAGCTCTCACTCCTACAGAAAAGACATTTTCCTTGTCAAAACATGCAAAGGGAAAGCAAAAAAAAAAAAAAAAATAACATTCGTCAAATAAAATACAATCATCGGGACATACCAAAGTATCCATTTTCTCTATGCGTTCAGTGGATGCGATACTACTTTTCAGCATTCAACAAAGGAAAGAAAAATTGTGTAAAAGTGTTCCAAAGTAAAGATATGGAACACAACGTGACAGTAGTTAATAAATGCAAATCATCATATAATGATGCTGCTTAAGCAGGTGAATGCGTTTTCTGATCTGGTATGGAGCGCATTCCAGTGAAAAGTCCCTAAATAAGTTTGGGTACAAATGCTTCACAAAATTTGTCACTAAAATAAAACTATATATTTCGTCTCTTCCCTCAACTAAAGAGGCAATCTGCGACATTCCTTTCGGTTGTATCACCAAGTGCAAAAGTGGTTTGGGAATAAGTAGAATCCTGAAGTGTGGGCTGGAAGTGTCAAAAGAAAACCTTCGTGCCCATCACAACTATGGATGCAGTGGCTCCCGTTTCAGTTTTAAGCATGGTGTTTCACTGTAAGACTGACTGGGGAGAAAGTTGCGTGTGTCGGAAAGCAAGCATCAACTGTACAACGGCCTACAATAACTGCCACAATGACATACCCCATTGCAGTTATTGCACTGTAGATCATGAGGATCCAATAAAAGGAATTGATGAATGAGGTGGTGCTAGCTGACCCATTGACGATCTTTTCAAGACTGACGACGCGAACATTCCCGTACCGAAAAAAGCACGACAACTTTAAAGTAGGTAAGCTTAACAAATTATATACAATGAAAATATGGTAGTTAATAAATCCAAGTTTATTACATTCGTTCATAAAATTAAAAATGATCAATTATCTACATACCAAAAAACATTAGTCTATTTTCTTTTGTTTAAAGATTGCGCAAATGAGGGAGAGGAGAGAATTTAAAGGAAAGCGCCTGCAACGAGACTTGGACGCTACATTCATAATCTACCCACATTTTATAGTCAATATTTTGGTTCGTGTTAGGGTTACGACAAAATGTATTTAATATTTTTTGTACACAATTTAATGTTCTTTAATTTTTGTATAAAACATTTTTTTACATAAAGTTAATATTTCCCAAGTTATTTACAAAAACACAAAAAGGCCTTCGAAATATTTAAACAACTCATGGAGATTACTGCTTTAGAAATCAGATATGTCCATGGCGTCAAAAATTATTTTTGCTAAAGATGTTTGGGTAAATAATTGAGCTAGGATTTTTCTAGCGTAAGCATGGCCAGACAACGTTTTTTTTTACTGACGTAGTTGCATACATCAAATTTAGTATGTATTTTTACCCACTTCCAGCCATTTTGTACCCAATGCAGTCTAAGTATGACATAAAAAGATAGAATCCACTAAGCCTCACAATACAACCTGATAACAATGGATTCGATGTTGCTGCAACTTTATTTCCATCTTTGATATGCAGAAGTTTGACAAACGTGAGTGTGCAAGACTTTTGGGGCCCATACGCGGGTCATCCCCCCATCGCGATGGGGATGACCCGCGCATCCGTGCTCTACGCGTGATTGTTCTCTGTTGTCAAAGTAAATTATCTTTGTTGGTGTTAGACTTATAAAAAATGTAAATAATGATTTTGTTCATAATTTAATGCTTTTCAATTTTTTCATTCAATTTTTTTACATAAAATCAATATTTCTGAAGTTACATGCAAAAAACCAAAAAAGTGTACGCATTTTCCAAGATGGTGGCGAAAGCTCAAGTCTGATCGGTGGGGACTTTTAGTATATTCAACAGTATGCCCAAACAAACATCTCCACCAATTTTCAAAACTTTCATATTTTTTTTAGCCATAAAACCTATTTTTACTGGGCTACTTGTCATTTTCTTCACTTACGAAAATCTAAGACAATTTACAAGGCGATACTTTCGGTGACGCCATCGCTTTCTCGAAACCTGCTTGAGCCTAAATTGAAAAATGCACTCCCGTGTTCGCTTTTGGGATGTATTTTGCAAAGCATAGCTCTCTAGGACTAAATAACGCTTTAGGAACTGCTTCCGTGAAGTCTTCAGCGGTATGACGTCATACGGCGAGAACTCAGGCTTCGTGGACGTGGCAGAGACCGTATCGCCCCGTTTTTTCTCGGCATTGCAAAAGTCTCGCAAATTCGAGTATCCTTGCGGTTCTACGACACCCGACGCGTGAGGCCTCGAACACACGATACGGTTTTGGTTTTATAATCGTTTCTGTGTCAACCTAAAGTTGTGTTCACACGATTCGGCTTTTCTTTTACCGTCTACGGTTTTCCCGTCCACACAGAACACCTATGCAATCCTTGCAATGTAGTTCACTTTGCAGGATGAACATAAATACCTTTCTTGTAATGTACTGGTATCGCCGTCATCGAAGCAAAATTAAAAGAATTAATAGAACGTATTGCGTACATCCTATTGTGAGGGACAGATATTGTCTGGGATCTTTTCAAACGCTTATTATTCAATTAAGAAGAGATGAATCGAAATTTTTCAAATACTTCCGAATGATGATACATACATTTGATAATCTATTAAAAAGAGTGGAAGAAAACTTGAGAAAGCAGGAGACAGCTATGAGAAAAAGTCCAGAAAAAGAAATATCATTTAAGGTAAGTACTTTTTATTCACCGTTAAGGGGGTCCGGGACACCTTTTAATTTTTTTTATTTATTGAGTTAAAACTTTGAGTTTTTTGTGATGGTTAACTATATAATTTGTCAACAAAATCACATCATAAAACTTCTCATAAAGTTTTTTAAAAAGTTTAAAATTTTTAATAAAAGTAGGGTAATTTAAAACTGTTATAACTCGAAATATTATCTATCGAATTTCAAAATTTTTTCATTTAATTAAACAGAAATATATATGTTTTAATTTCGATTCAGCTTTTTTTTAAATATTAATTTTTTTTAATTAAAAAAATTTAGAGAAAATTTTTAAAAAAGATGTAACTTATTTTTTAAAAATCATATTTTTAAAAGTAAATATATTTTTCAAATTTGCTGAATCAAAATTAAAGTAAAATAATTGAAAAAGACATGTTGCAAGTTTGAACCACTTATCTTCACTTCAGTTGCTAGATCGGCATTGGTATACGTTTCCTTCAAAACAACCGAATCGTGTTTACTCCCCCTCTCAATTCTATACGCCAATGGCAACCAAAACGGCCCCGCGGCGGTTCCTTCTATCCGGTTTCGGTAGACAAAATCGAACGACACCTGCTACCGATTCCGTTGTTCCCCGTTTGTGGTTTTCGACCGTAACGTGTAAACGTACGAAACAAAATAACATTGACTATAAACGAAACGACAACACCGTGACGACCATAAAACCGAATCCGTATCGTGTGTATGGAGACTTGAGGACACGTGGGATCGTTCCGAAAGATCCGTGTTTCTTCAATCGGCAGCGGGAAAATCGGTAATTTCGATAATCTGACACCGCCGCTTTCATGATTAGTTGGTAATCGGTGTCAACGTTGCGTTTTGGGCTATCCGAGAAGAGGTTAGTTGGAGTATTAAACATTTGCCATGAATTAGAGGCGTCTCTAATGCTACGTTTTACCAGTAAGTTGTCGATAAAACGAGAAAGACATATGGCGGTTTCGCTGACATCCTCGCTTGAGTAACTTGAAATCTACGCCCCCGTGTTCGTTTTTGGGATGCATTTTGTAGAGCATACTTCTCTAGGACTAAAAAAAGCTTTAAGAAGGACTTTAATTGAGTCTTTAGAGGTATGACGTCATTCGGCGAGATCGCTGGCTTAGATTAAGTGGCGAAGACCGTATACGCGTATGGCGTAGAAGTCGAAACGCAACTTAGAGAATGAACCGATTAAATCGCTTGCACTGGGGAGAGGTAAGCTATTAAGGGAAGAAATGAAGAGGGAAATATCATGATCTTTGTAAAATATCACTTTTTCTGTCAGAACATTAGTATAGAAGAACATAAGTCAGGATATTAATATAGAAAGCCTACAGATTCAATGCTTTAACTACCATTGGAAAAAAATGCTATAAAAACCTGGACTAGGATTGAAGATTTTAGCGAATTGAATACCACTACTATGTTTAACAACTAATGAAGAAGTCTTTCTCGAAAATCGATATAATGAATCGATATATATATTCTTTAGGCAAAGTTGCTTGCATCAAAACCGTACGGAGTTTTCAGTGAGCCCAGATTACAATTTATTTGGCTTGGAAAAAGTGGAATATGAGAGATGTGAGTAAGCAAATAAAAAAATACGGCATCAAATGAATTTTACTATGGCAATTATAATAATTTTTACTTATGACTTATGAGCTCATTCCGCTAAAAATAATATGACATCGATGATTTGGATTCCAATAATTATATCTTACATTAAAACTTAAAAAATATCTGAAGTTTATCGTTTGTATTCAAATAATTAAACGTAGATATACGAGATTAAAGCTAATTTGAAATTTGAAATTTTTATGCAAATAATTTTGTATGTGAAGTATAAATAATCATAAATACATAACTCTTTAATATCAAATGATTATATGAAACGAAAGTTTGATGTCAAGATAATTATGAATGTAATTGGTGAACCTGGATTAAGGATTGTACATGAAAAAGTAATTCTTGTAATATGGTTACATAATTCTGCAGCAAGTTATACATAAATTAAGGTATAGTCAATAAAGTTCTAACATGCATTTTTATTTTTATTTTTAGCAATGAAATTCTCTTATAAATTCTAGAAGTGCATCAATATATGCGTAGTATGTTGCGTAGAGTCTTGATCAACAATTCGAAAATAAAACTTAAACTCTGCTGGACTTTATGGAAACTCTGCTCATTTATGTAAAACTCAAATGTACGCACATATTCTATGTTTTCCCCACATTTTCAAAAAATGAGCTGCATAATTCAGTTTTTTAGACCAACTTCTAGAGCACTTCTATCTCCAAGAATTGTCTTACAAGGAGTAAAATACATTTACGTGAGATGTATTCTTAATAAATATATTTATGCTATTTTGTTGTGATTATACTCTTTATATAACTCTAGGGAATATGGCACTACCTACAAAAGAAGGCAGATGTGTACCGAATAAATATGAAGAAAATAAATGATGATTTTAGATTTCAAAAAAGATTTCCAAAAGAGGAAACATCATGGATTCTCCTTTAAATGCAAAAGAAAGATTTAATATAATTATTCACAAACCTGAAATACGAACAGAAAAAGAACTCTTAAATTAAACGTTTGATGAAATCGCTTAAAATTAAACATATAAAAAAGTAAATTCAATTACTAAAAATACGAGATATTCATACACACAGATACGCCCAGTGTTGCCTCCACTGCATTTAAAACGAAAATTAGATTTCATCCTTACATTCAATACATGAATCTACTTTAACTTCTCATTAAGTACTGATTGATTTTACGGTTGTTTATTTCTCCTTGATTGTTGTATTAACAATTCAATTACAGCCATACCCTCATCTTTAAAGGCACAAATGTAATTACTGAAACCACACGCTGCAATTAAAACAATGAAATCGAAACTACTGAAAGAAATTTTAATTTAAGGAAACTCGCTCTAAGAAAATAAGTCATTTATTTCATTGTGTGCGTGTAAACAAAATTAAAGAAAAACAGAGGCAGAGAGTCTGTTAATTGTATGCATGTTAATTGACTACATAAACAACGATAACAATAGCAATGAATAACAATAAGGTCCCAAAAGAAAAGGCCGAATCTTAAGCTACTTAAAATGTGGAATTCAAAAGACTATTTATTATCCAGGAGATAGAAAACGCGATTCAGAAAATATTTATGTTCTTAAAAGCGTTGAATAAGGAGGAAGAAATAATTCTGTAAGTACAGTGGTATTTAACATTAATAATTTTTAGTAGAGATCAGAACAGTGTATATGCATGTTTATTTAAAGATTGCTAAACTAATTTAAAGAGATTATTAGTCAAAAGTGGAGGAAAATTCACACATAACTGATAATAAGTGATAAAATATGCTTTAATAATACTCTAATGCAGATCACTGCTTTATATAAATAATACTATGTTAAAAAATGTATTCAAATTTAGCAGTTTCTTCTTTTATTTTATAATTTATCAAGTCATAAATTATCTAAGTGTAAAATTAAGAGTTATCTTTTATTTATATATACAGTCGTACCTCTATTTAACGAACCTCTATTTTGCGAATTTCTCTATTTTTCGAACTTTTCCTTGGAATCAAGAACATTTTGCGAATTTCTTCGCAAAATAACCTTCAAATAGCGAAGTGCATTCTTTATTTAACGAACCTTTTCTTGTGATCCAATATTTTTTTCCTCTTTATTTCTCAAAATATTTCTGAACATTTCAAACTTAATCTTTCTTTTAACAAATTTAACACATTAACTCTCTTTTAACACATTCCGACGTGAATTACAGTTTGAAGAAATTACGCCTGAAGGGCTTTTTAGTACATTGCAAACATGCGAGACATATTAAGAGAGAAAACATTTTTTCAAACAAAAACCTTAGACAAAATTAAGAGACTTTATGAGTAATTAAATTTAAGGACACATGTTGCAATGTATGCTTAAAATTACTTCTTATAATAAATGCGATAATTTCATTAAAATTCATTAATTTTAATATAATTTTTTAAAATCGAAAATACAGTGTATTCCCGGACAATGTTTTGTTTTATTCTTGTTTTCCTTGCAGATTTCTGTTTGAGGGGTAAGATATATAAAAGAAATAGACATTAATTTACAAAATAAAGGTTGACTTAATTACTTTTATTAATAATATTTAGTGTTTATGAATTTAAAATCTTTTTGTGTACTTTAAAGTATTTTAAAAGGTGAATCTCTATTTAACGAATTTCCATATAACGAACATTTTTTCGGGATTTAGCGACTTCGTTAAATAGAGGTACGACGGTATATATATATATATATATATATATATATATATATATATATATATAACTCAGCGCCCAGCTTTTAGCTTGCAGAAATACTCTTCTTGGTGAATAAAGTGTTGTGGTGAAGGGAATGTATCCACATTTATGTGGTACGCGCAACTCTTAGGCCACAAAAATTCCTTGAAAAATTAATTTTCAAAAAAATTAATTGAGCGTTTTTGCTGCGTTAACTTTCTCGGGTCGAAAACATTAACTGTGCCGAATTTGGTTCCGGTAGGTGAAGCAGTCTATAATTATACAGCGGACAAACAAACAAACTGACGAGCTCTTATATATTCTATATTATATATATATCTATATATATATATATATTCTTGTCTATAAATTAAGGATAATTCAGAATCACACGGAAATCGAACTCTACAGTAAAAATTGCACCTGTAGAATTATCACACACATCTTCAACAATAACATGCAAATCACCGGAATCCACCAGATGACGCCGATAGTGCGCCACAATGACGAGAGTGTAAGAGAGGGGTACATAAGAAATTGTGGCAAAGAAGTAAAATTGCTCACAAGTGTTCAGTAAGACGCTCAGTGCCATAACCGAATAGTTATGACACAGAGGACGAAGGTGGATGATTTTTTACGTGGTAGAATTATCTGCCTCCTGGAATGTGGGTGAACTCAGATGGAAGTATCCGAGGAACTTGGAATTGCCCAAAGTGTCATCTGTAGGCTTTGGCAAAGATTCCAGGATGATGGAAATGTCAGTAGAAGTTACAGTACCGGTCGCCCCAGAGTTACAACGCCGAATGAATACCGGTAATTAGCAGTAACTGCCAAAAGAAGCAGACGGAGAAAAGCATCCGACCTGTCCCGTCAGCTATCTGCAGCCATGGGTACCAAAGTTTTAAGGCAAACCGTGTACAGGCGTTTGAGAAATATTGGTCTATATGCTCGCAGGCCTGTCAGATGTGTTCCGCTCATGGCAACTCACTGTCGGCAGCGATTAGCCTGCCAATTCCAGAGAACATACACAGAGAGCCACAGAGAACATACAATGTGGACATCGTCACAGTTGGCTTGTATGTTTTCCGACTAGTCCAGGTTTAGCTTGCAGTCTGATTCACGTCGGACTCTCATATGGAGAACGCCAGGTACCCGTTACCAACAAGACCACATCATTGAACGACACCGTTACGGTGGTGCAGGATTGCTCGTTTGGAGTGGAATTATACTGGGCTCCAGAACAGATCTGCATGTTCATATCGGAATCATGAACGGCCACATTTATCGGGACATCATTCTGGAACAACTTGTACGTTTGTTTAGGGGTGCCATGGGCACAGAATTTGTGTTTATGGATCACAAAGCCCGTCCTCACCGAGCAAACATCGTAAACAAATGCCTTCAATCTGAGGATATCACCCTTATGGAATGGCTAGCATTCTCACCTGACTTGAATCCGGAAGAGCATGTATGTGACATGCTTGGCCGACGAGTTGCAGCCCGTAAACCACCTCCTACATGTGTACCGGAACTTGGGAGAGCATTGCTTGCTGATTGGAGTAATCTTCCCCAAGATCAGCTCGATAATTTGATACTCAGCTTGCCTAAGCGTTGTACGAACTGTATTTCATCGCATGGGAGACATACAATGTATTAACCATCATACCAACCATGTAATATTAAGTTTTTGTAAAGGAGATCTTTTTTACAATTGCTGCAGGGACTAAAAATCGTAGTTTTTATGAATTGTATCATACATACACCATCTTTTTTGTTTTTTATCTTTTGTTTAATAAATGTTATTTATGAATAAGTCACGTTTTTTTTTGTTTCTGAACCTTTATTTACCGTAGCTGGCATTCTCCTTAATTTATGGACATGAGTGTGTGTGTATATATATATATATATATATATATATATATATATATATACATACACACACTCACACACAGGGTGATTATACTGAAGTTTGAACTTTCAAAACGCTGTAAAAAAAGAACCACTGGTCAGAATGATCTGAAATTTGACCTGAATATATGCAAAGAAGGTGGGAAGAGTATGGCATAAGAAAAAAAAACATAGTTCAAAATTGTACAAAAACAAATGTCGCTTTATTCGTCATATGGGTTCGGCTACCAAGACATTTAAATCCCAACGTGACGACTATTGTTTGAGTTGCAGGTTAAAACAACTGTAATATTCAATGTGCATGAATGTATCGGTGTTTTACTGAAAAAAATGACTTCCAAGTCATGCAGCAGTTGTGGCACTCTTAGTGGAAAATCTATCCACCATGACAAGTTGCTGGCACATCGGATGGGGAAAATAGGTATTTATTTGTTGCGAGATTTGCCAAAAAAATGTTCAATATGCTGTCCACCGTTTTCTGCCACAAGTCGAAACCGAGAAATACCATGTTCCACAACTAATTGGAGTGTATCAGTGGGGACATTATGAATGTGTTGCACATTGCGTGCCTTCAATTCAACTAAGTTAGCAATCGGAACCCTGAATACAAGATTTTTCAGATAACCCCACAACCAGAAAATACAAGGATTAAGATCAGGTGATCTTGGAGACCAGGCTGTTGGTAAATGACAACTGATAATTCTACAACTTCCGAAATGCATACTGGGACGCTACAACACAGGATTTGCAATGTGTGGAGGAGTGCCATCTTGCAGAAAAATTATGCTACCCACACATGCACGCTGTTGAAGTGCTGGAATGATGTGGTTGCGCAAAAGAGTCACATAGCGTCCACCATTGGTCCGGTTTACACTTGTGGCAGAAAACGGTGGACAGCATACTGAACATTTCTTGAGCACGTTTCGCGACAATTAAAAATCGATTTTTCCCATCCGATGTGCATCATCATGTCGCGGTGGATGGTCTTTTCACTCAGAGAGCCACAACTACTGAATGACTTGGAAGTAATTTTTTTCAGTAAAAAAACCGATACACTTATTCACATTGAACATTACAGTTGGTTTAACCTGCAACTCAAACAATAGCCGTCGAGTTGGGATTCAAATGTCTCTGATAGCCGAACCCATTTACGTTATGACGAGCAAAGCGCCATCCATTGCTAAAATTTCTTATTGCTAAATTTTTTTCTTATGCCATACACTTTCCCCCTTCATCGCGTATATTCAGGTCAAATTCCAGATAATTCGGACCAGTGGTTCTTTTTTAAAGCTTTTTGAAAGTTCAACTTTAAATATTATTACCCAGTGATATATATATATATATATATATATATATATATATATATATATATATATTGATTGTGAAGAATAGGAAATTCTTCAAGCAGTCAGTCGTGTGAATATTGGATGTGTCTTTGTCACCCCTGTCCTTGGCAACAGAGGGGGGCGCGAACTGGGTTGAACCCTGGTGTCAAGCTAACTGACTGATGGTCATCGCCGGACTGAGGGCGGTATTTCCTTCCCTTGTCTACTGACAAGAGGGTGTCAGCTGGCGACAAAGGCCACACACGGAGAGTCCGACATTCTTCATGCACAAAAGGGCGGTTCGTTACGCTAAGCCGCGGTGTGGGAAATTCTCGAATGTTGGAAATAGCTGATGTCACTGATTTCAGCAAATCAACGTCGAAACACAAAAACCAACGCATGATAGGACGAAATATGTTCCAGGGAGGTGCTTAGAGTTTTCTTGGAGAACCTCGGACCGAAAAAGAGGCAGAGAGACTTGAGATCTACTCTCAGAAGGTGACTGATACCTGCGGCCTTGGGCCAGATTACATTTTTGGGAACTTGAATCCCGGGCTTAGTGCCGTTTCATATAGTCAGTGAACTCTGACTGTTTGGGGGAAGAATTTTAACTCCCCGGTGCCTTAGGGCGGTTATGATAGTCAATTTTTGATGTAACTGAAGTGTAAATATTGTATATAATTAAATACATAATTTTACTTCCTAAACTCCGTATCTTGAATTAATCTATGCCCAGCTACCTGGGAGAAGTGTTCATATCGTCACAGTCTTATTATATAGATTAATTAAAGTGGTGGCAGCGGTGTTGATCGATCCCTCCACCTGAAGATTCCTGTGAGTAGTAATTTATACAGTGATCTGCCAAGTTGGGCGTTCCGATCTACTTTCTTCGAACTGTGATTCCGGTAAATAGCAAGTTGGATTACTTTGCTGAACCTGAATTGTGCGTGTCTACTTGTCGTCAAACTCCAATTCCTGTGAACTGAAAGTTAGAGAGAATCGTCGAGTGGTGCTTTCCTGTCTGCAATCTACTAGACTTTGTTACGTAGTGCACGAACTCTTGCTGACGTCCCGCTTCTTCAATTAAGGCGAACTGTTTGCAACGTTAAACAGAACCATTGTGGTCTTCTGTTCCGTCTTCATGCTGATCATCAAGAGCAGTCGTCAAAGCAGTGAGTACTATATGGTTTTCATTTCTCTATTGGGTTACTGAGGCAATTGAATAATAGTGTTCTTTTTTGTGTGTCATTCAACTTAAATCATTGCTAGTTGTGTTTCATAGATAAAGTTGTGTTTAAATATACTAGTAAAACAAATCTTAAAAATAACAGAGTAAAATAATTTAGTTTTGTATAATATAAAAGTGTATTTGAACGTGCAAAGTTATTTAGTAAATCAGAATTGAATTTAAGCTTAAACTGTAGTGAGCTAATTAAATTTTTGTGTGTTTTGTGTTAGAATTGTTGTGTGTAAAATTTAAGGTAAGGTTAAATTCTCTAACTGAAATCATGGCTTATTTATCTAAAGCCTTTAAGGCTGATTTGGTTTCACTCGCGGAAGATCTTGGAGTTTGTGCCAGTTCCGATATGAACAAAAATGAAATTAGGAGACTAATAATGTCAGATGAGGGTTATGATGAAGAAAACGCGAAAGCAATGTTAGAAGCGATTGAACGTGAAAATCAGTTCAAGTTTGAGAGAGAGAGAGAAAGAGTGAGGGAACAGCGCGCTTACGAATTGGAGAGACTCAAAATAATAGGCTCAGGAAGTGGTAGAGAGTCAACTCCTGAACCGTTAGAAAACTCTCTAAGGAGATCTTCTCCAGAAATGAGGAGGATGATGCCGAAATTTAATCTAGAGGAGACTGACATAAGTTTGTTTTTGGCTATGTTTGAGCTCCAAGCTAAAAATCTTGAGATAGATGAAGCAGAATGGGCAACCCAACTTCTTTCGTTATTGCCGCTAGAAGTAGGACAGATTGTTTTACGTGAGTCAGAACAAGACTCAAGAGATTATAAGTACGTAAAGAAAATCTTGCTAGACCGTTTTAAACCGATTCCAGATACCTTTAGGCAGAAATTCCTGCAACACACCCGCAAAGCAAATTCAAGGTGGAAAGATTTCGCTTATGAATTGCAGAGCTATTTTAATGGGTGGATTGAGGGGCTAGGAATAAATACTTTCGAGGCTTTGAAACAACTCGTGATTGCGGACCAAATTAAGAGACGCGTAAATAGCGAGGTGCAGGAACACTTCTTAGATGAATGGGGGAGCATTGTTTCACCTTCAGTGTTAGCCGAAAAACTGGATCGTTACGAGTCAGTAAGACAAGGTAAACGAATCACAAATAATGGAAGGAAGGAATTTCAGGTGCGAAAACAAATTGATTTGGGGTTTAGGAATGAGGGGAAAGCCAAACCAGAAAAACAAGTTAATGGGCAATCTACCTCCCCAAGCAAAAACTCATATTTAAAATATGAAACAAAATTTAAAGAGTTTGATAAGCGAAAACCTCTTCGCTGTTATGAATGTAATTCGGAGGAGCATTTACGTCCAAAGTGTCCTTTCCGAAAAAAGAGAGATGCGGAGACTCTGAATAATATTGAACAAAACGATGATGTGGACAAATGGTTGAAACCATATTTGAGTGTGGCCAAGGTCAATGGCGTCCAAACTCAAGTCTTACGAGATTCGGGAGACACTTTTGATCTGGTCTCACAGAAGTACGCACCGCCAGAGACCTTTACGGGCGAAGTCGTTTGGGTAAAACAACCCCTTGACACGGAAGCAAAATGCCTCCCTGTGGCCAGGATAGAGTTAGAAGGGACATTCGGGCGCGTGACCACAAAGGCCGCTGTGTTCGATAATTCGCTAAACCAAGACAGGTACATTTTGGGGGATCGTACTTTTGCTCTTCTTTGTGAAGGCGCGGGAAAAGAGGGTGGAGTTCAGGAACTAAACGCCGTCACGCGCTCGCAAAGCAAATCGAAAGAGAAAGAATCCGGGGTTGAGCCAGCTGATAACGTTTCTGAGCCGGCTATTGTTCTTAGTGCAGAGGTTCCGATCGAGGAGAAAATAGACTTGCAGTTAGAGGAGCGGAATGTCGTGTCAAGTGACCCTAACCTGCTGATTTGTACACCATCAGAATTAAAATCCGCTCAAATTGAGTGTGATGATTTAAAAACGATTTGGGATAAATTGAAGACGGATGGAAAAAAAAAAACATTCAGGGACAGTATGTGACCGAAAACGGAATGCTGCTTAGAATCCAAAAAAATCATCTAGGTGAAGTGCACAAATTGATAGTTGTTCCGAAAGTTTTTAGGGGTAAATTGATGGAATTATGCCATGACACAGGAGCTAGCCATTTAGGGGTAACAAAATCGCGTGATAGATTAGCGAGGAATTTTATTTTGCCCGGGTGCCACAAAGAAATGGACGAGTTCGTACGCTCTTGTGACCCATGTCAGCGTGCCGGTAAGGCTTTAGACAAGAAAAAGGCTCCCATGAAATTAGTACCAATAATTAGAGAGGTTTTTTCCAAAATAAATATTGATGCTTGTGAGCCGTTACCGTGTACGGATGCTGGAAATAGGTACATGATTACAGCCATTTGTCTTGCTTCAAAATATCCTGAAGCTGTACCTGTAAAAGATATTAGTTCTGTTTCTGTGACCGATGCGTTACTACAAATTTTTAGTCGTTTGGGGTTTCCGAAGGAGGTGCAGTGAGATAATGGCACTTCTTTTACTAGTCACCTCACGATGGAATATTTCGAGCGGTTCGGCATAAAAATAGTTCATAGTTCAGTGTCACACCCACAGTCAAACCCAGTGGAGCGGTTTCACCGAACACTTAAGCGGCTGTTAACGGTTCTTTGTATCGAAGCTGATACCGAATGGGACAGGCATCTTCCTGCGGCTTTACTTGCGTTGAGAACCATAACGCATGAATCTGTTGGTTTCTCACCGTCGGAGTTAGTTTTGGGAAAAAACCTTAGGACACCTGACGTGTTACTGTATGAGCATTGGGTGGAAACGGCCGAATAAGAAACCCCTCTAACAGAACATGTCTTTAGAATTTTAAACAGATTAAAGCGATCACAAGATCTTGCGGCCGAAAAAATGGCAGAAATGCAGAACAAGCGGAAGCTGTGGTATGATCGAAACGCAGTTAAAAGGGAATTTAAAGTGGGGGATCAAGTCTTAGTATTAGCCACTATGAGGCCCCATAAATTATCTGTGCAGTGGACTGGGCCAGGCATAATTGAGACGAACATCTCAGAAACGAATTATATTGTGCGCTTGAGCGAAGGGAGGGAACGTTCCCAGATTTTTCATGTTAATATGCTCAAACCATATTATAAACGACCTGAGTTAATAAATTTAGTGTTAGCTGGAGTAGCGGAGAAGGAACCCACAGATGTGGATTGGGATTTTCCAAACGTAATTGATGACCCAAATGTATTTGATCTGGAGTTGTTGTTGGGAGAAAGTCGTCTTGAGGAAAAATTAGACGCTGGCCAATTAGAACAGTTACGTAGACTATTAGTGCGACATGCTGAGGTATTTTCAGAGACCCCTGGGGTAACGCATCTGGTGACGCATACTATCCAGGTAACCACGGACAAACCTATTAGAACTAGGGCGTATCGAGCATCCCATCGGCAAAACGAGATATTAAAACGAGAAATCGAGAAAATGCTACAGCTGGGAATAATCGAAATAGGGGAATCCGATTATGCCTCTCCCCTTATTCTCGTAGAAGCGCCAGGAAAAGAACCTCGACCGTGCATTGATTATCGACGGCTTAACGAGGTAACCAGAACAGAATTTTTCCCTCTGCCAAACATAGAAGATAGGGTAAAGCGTGTATCTTCGGCAAAATATATTAGTGTGTTCGACCTTGCTAAAGGATATTGGCAAATTCCGCTAAATGACGAGGCGCAGCGAATCGCCGCTTTTGTAACTTCTTTTGGCACATATAGGCCACTAAGAATGCCCTTTGGGCTCAAAAACGCGCCGTACTTCTTCAGTAAACTAATGGCAGAAATTCTGCAGGGCTGTGACGAGTTTGCGGTACCATACCTCGACGATATAGCAATATATTCGGCGGATTGGGAAACGCACATTCGAGATTTGCGTGAAGTACTCGTAAGGCTAGGGAAGGCTAACCTGAAAGTAAAACCCACCAAATGCCGATTCGCGCAGGACCGAGTGCAATATTTAGGGCACATCGTAGGCAGTGGTATTAGAACGCCCGCAAAAGCTAAAATACAATGCATAAAGGAATTTCCCCAACCCACAACAAAAAAACAAATGCGGGCTTTCCTGGGATTAACGGGGTATTATAGCCGGTATGTCAAAGATTACGCAACTGTAGCGACCCCACTGACAGATACGCTGAAGGGAAAGGAGAAACAGGGAGTAATAAAATGGTCCCCTGAGTGCGAGGTTGCCTTTTCAACTCTAAAGGACAACCTGACAAAATTTCCCGTACTCTATTCGCCAGATTTCAAGCGCGAATTCATTATACAATATGATGCCTCTGATGTTGCGATCGGGGTAGTACTAACGCAAATGTTTGGGGCAGAAGAACATCCTGTCTTGTATGTCAGTCGGAAATTTAGCCCAGCTGAGAATAATTACTCAACAATAGAACGGGAGTGCACGTCGATAATTTTCGCGGTTCGGAAACTACATTTTTATTTAGATGGTGCAAATTTCAAAATCATAACAGACCACAAACCATTGAAGTGGTTAAAAAATCACACCGGCACGAATTCCAGGATTCTTCGGTGGTCCTTAATACTTTAACCGTATAACTTTACTATTGAACACCGGGCTGGAAAGTTTAACCAGAATGCAGATACGCTTAGCCGTATGTCTTGCGAATGAAGGTGTATATAGAATTAGTTCTTACAACAATTGTACTTGAAAGTGTGTTTTTTTTTTGTATGCTGTTATTTATGTTTATTTAGGTTAGTTAAAGTATACAGAGGCTGTTCGCACATTTTTTAGACGATTTTGGTAAGCGGTAATAAAAAAACCTTTGCTGCAAAAGAAATAATTGCAATTGTACTATGTTTTTAAAAGTCAAAATTATCGTCTGCGGCTTGAAAGTTTTGTTTTTATTCAAAATGGCGTTTTTAACAAAGCAGTGGTTCGAAGGCTACATTTATGCTCTTTCCGAAGAGAAATATGCATACACCGTTATCCAAAAACGATGTGAGAGTCATGGTTTTGTGATATCTAAATCGTCGATAGATAATATCGTCAAAAAGAAAGGAAAAAAACGTCAAATTGGAGCCTCAAGTGGGACAAAAATTCCAAACAAGTATCCAAGGAAAAAACGGACATCTTCGACTATTGCAAAGGTACGTTGTTTAATGTTAAAAGAAAATCCCCCTAGTCAAAGGACAGTTGCAAAATCATTAAAATGCTCGGTGTCCACCGTAAACAAAATGATAAACGTTGATTTAAATCTTAAGAAAGCGAAAAAACGCAATGTGCATCGTCTTCTTCCAAATCATATCGCTGAACGCAGGACACGCTGCAGAATTCTATATGAGAAACACTCCAAAGAAAAATGGAAAACAATTGTCACAATAGATGAAGCATGGGTGTATTTAAATGATTGCACCAAAAAAAGAGCCATTTATTATCATAAAAGGGGAGAAAAAAATTTAAGTACATGGTTCAAACAATCGAAAGAAAGTTTTTCTAAGGGATCCATGATTGTTGCTGGTTTTTCTTATAATGGCAAGTTAAAAATAAAGAGAGTGGAAAAAATGTCAAGATTAACTCCAAATACTATCAGAAACATATTTTATCGCCAATTTTTCTGAATGAAATACCATCGCTTTACCCACAGTGCCATCAATCTGTGAGACTCCATCAGGACAAAGCTAGCAGTCACACATCAAAATCCACTGTAAATTTCCTAAAAGAAATGGAACAAAAAAGTGGTATCAAGACCATACCCTTCACTGATATCCCTACTAAATCTCCCGATGTATCACCTATGGATTTTTGTGCTTTCGGACTTTTAAAATGTGCATTATCCAAACGTCGTCCCAAAACCCTTACAGGACTCTGGAAAGCTGTTCAGGAGGAATGGGATAGAATACCTCTTCTGACACTTCAAAAGGCATTATTATCCTGGAAATTGCGTTGTCGAAATATAGTTCAGAATAAGGGATGTCAAATAGAACATTTAAAACACAATAATTTTATGTAATTTAGTTTTGTGAATACAATATACATCGTCTAAAAAAAGTGTGAACAGCCTCTGTAGTAGTGTAAATTATGTGCTTAAAGTTGCTTGCCTCAGAGCTCAAGTGTAGAGGTGAAAACACATATATGTACCACACTGTATCCCCGAACTATGATGTAAGGGTGGGGGAAGCTGTGAAGAATAGGAAATTCTTCAAGCAGTAAGTCGTGTGAATATTGGATGTGTCTTTGTCACCCCTGTCCTTGGCAACAGAGGGGGGCGCGAACTGGGTTGAACCCTGGTATCAAGCTAACTGACTGATGGTCATCGCCGGACTGAGGGCGGTATTTCCTTCCCTTGTCTACTCACAAGAGGGTGTCAGCTGGCGACAAAGGCTGGTTTTGAAAAGGGCGGTTCGTTACGCTAAGCCGCGGCGTGGGAAATTCTCGAATGTTGAAAATAGCTGATGTCACTGATTTCAGCAAATCAACGTCGAAACACAAAAACCAACGCATGATGGGACGAAATATGTTCCAGGGAGGTGCTTAGAGTTTTCTTGGAGAACCTCGGACCGAAAAAGAGGCAGAGAGACTTGAGATCTACTCTCAGAAGGTGACTGATACCTGCGGCCTTGGGCCAGATTTCATTTTTGGGAACTTGAATCCCGGGCTTAGTGCCGTTTCATATAGTCAGTGAACTCTGACTGTTTGGGGAAGAATTTTAACTCCCCGGTGCCTTAGGGCGGTTATGACAGTAAATTTTTGATGTAACTGAAGTGTACATATTGTATATAATTAAATACATAATTTTAAACCTAAACTCCGTATATTGAATTAATCTATGTCCAGCTACCTGGGAGAAGTGTTCATATCGTCACAATATATATATATATATATATATATATATATATATATATATATATATATATATATATATATATATATATATATATATATATATATATATATGTGTGTGTGTTTGTGTTGTATGTGTGTTGTATGTGTGTGTATATGTGTGTGTGTGTGTGTGTGTGTGTTGTATATGTGCGTGTGTTTGTGTTGTATGTGTGTGTGTGTGCACTTTTATCCATACGAATATTTATATGTTAATACATATTTTTCATTTATTCATTGATGTCATGGATATAATAAATACATGTATAGGATATTGTAAGGAACGGAAATATTCTCGCTCGGAGTATCCCAATTCTCAACAGGCAGTTCCTGTTATTGGATGGCGGAGAGACGATAAGGCGTAGTAATAATCTGCCGTTGGGAGCATGTCAAGGAGATCGTTCACTTTACTCCCCCGTATAATAGTCTTTATAACCTCAAGCACCGAGCGTCATTGGGCCGCATGTTATCCATAAACTGGAACATTCTCGTAAGTGTTGGCGAAAGTTTTCGCGAAAATATCGAGATAAGAAGGCTTTATTTGATGGATTTCAAAGGGCACGAATGCTATTCGCCCTGCCTATGATCAAGATATTAGTTGTTTTAGGCGGATTACTGTTCAAACCAGTTACGCTGTTAATGAAACGAGTGGGCATTAAATATTAGAGGAAACAAATGATGATTTATATTAATAGCTGGTTTTGAAATTGTAACAAATTTATTCAAAAGCACTGTACAAATGGTGGGGAAAATATCCACTTTTGTAAAATACATTTATTTTATTTATTAGTTTGTAAAATTTAAATGCATGATAAAGATACTTTTTGTGAAAAAACTGAAATATTTATCGAGTATAGAAATAGGTTTTTTAAATAAATTGTAAATGTAAGCTAACTGGAAATATTTTTAAAATATAAAAAGGAATTTTTGACGTGTATATATATATATATATATATATATATATATATATATATATATATATAATTAAACTAAATCATTTCAATAGGCTATTAGATTTAGTAACTAAACATAATTATATAGTACACAACAATAGTATATACCTACAGGTTAAAGGTGTACCACAAGGTGGAAATGCTTCCAGTACGCTAGCAAATTTGTATTTACATTTTTATGAAGTTGATAATATTAATAATATTGTTAATGGTAATTACCAAATATTTAGATATATTGATGACATAATTGTTATTAATAATAGCAATAATAATATAGCTCTAAATTTTTACCCTCCAAATCTAGAACTAGTACAAAGTAGTAAAAAAAAACTTAATGTAAACTTCTTAGATATAAACATAAAAATAAATCCTCATAGTAAATTTACTTTTGATCTTTATGATAAAAGATCAGAATATGACTTTAAAATAGTAAAATATCAAAGTTACTTAACTTGCTTACATAAATCTGTATTTAATAATATTATTGTTAATCAGCTAGTAAGAAGACATCGGCTATGTTCTAAGGACAATAGGCATAAACATATAAAAGATTTGTTAGTAGTGCTAAAACGTAATTATTACCCTGATAGTCTTTCCAAGCACATAATTGGTTGTTTTAGATTTAATGAATAGCATGTTCTGTTGCTAATAATAAGTAAAACAAAAATAAATGAATAAAGTTAGTAAATAACTACTAAAAAGTAAATAAAAACTCGAGTAATTAAAATAATAAATAACTCTTAGTCATAATAAATGTCTAAGTTAACTTAGGTTATTATGTCCAATAAAACAGTAACATAGTAAGTCTTCTAAAGTGATTCCATTGGCTCTATGGTTGCAATGTTTCTGACGTCAGTCTACTTGCGGTCTCCTAAACTAAACTTTCACTTTGTCTGTCGCCGAGTTTGGTGATCTATGATAAAGCCACTGATTAATCCTTCTTCTGTTTCATATAGATTGTACGGTGTCTAAGTATGTTTATTGCTCAGATCATACTTATTAGAAACAATCCATTGGTTTTTAGACAGTATTGGCACCACTGAAGAGAAGGTACTGTCTAAAAACCTATTTTTTCCCATTTCTATTCATATTTTTCACTTATCTTTTCATGTCTTTGGTTCCTGGCTGTAGTGGTTTAGTGCTTATACAGGCTTTTCACTTACAAATTTCTCTAATATATATATATATATATATATATATATATATATATATATATATATATATATATATACCAGTGGTTCCCAACCCGTAGAAGTCTGGGAACCACTAAGCCAGAAATTGAACCATGTGCAGACCCCTCGCCCCGATTTGAGGGGGTAATATTATGGGGGGTATGGGGGTATAGAATATCCATCAGGTAAAAGGGAGAGAGGATGACCGTACTCACTCTTTATTTCAACCTTGTTTTCAATCTTCATAATTAGATAGCCTTAATCTCAACCTGAAATTGAAACATATTGATTCATGGTTGATAAAGTAAAAGTTTTTAGAATACATTATTTATGATTGCTGTTGTAAAGTGTACAGTGCGACTTAACTACAAATTCTTTAATTTTAATACATAAAAATTACGTTTTTATAATGATTATTGCAAATAGGCATTAGCCTACTTCATAAAAATATAAAAGTCTCAACTGAAAATCTACGTTGAAATAACAATTTTGTTTGAAAAGGACGTTGAAAAAATGTTTAGCAGAATGTTTTTCTCAGTATGACTTTTTTGAAGGAGTCTCTTTGATTCTTTTTTATTGCTGGTGAAAGTTCATTTTCCACATTTAAACACACTTACGTTATGAAAATTATTTTGTATCACATTCTAATAATAAAATAATATGTTAAACTTTTAAGAAATTTTAATTGAACACTTGATAGTCATAGGATGAACATCTAGTTCAATGAATATTGCTTTCAAAATCCCCATTTATTTAGCAACTTTTTTATATGTGGTGCCGGAACACTCTAGAGGCTCTCGCGGACCACCGGTTGGGAACCACTGCTCTAAACAGAATGAGAATATAATATTATTTTTTGCTAAAATGAAGACATTTTTACTAAAATGCAGACTTTTTTGCTAAAATGAAGATTGGTGGTCTTTGTAAACTTGGATATTAATAAAACAGGATACTTTGTAAACAGGATATTAATAAATTTATGTTTAAGGGGCTCTTAGATGGCTCGATTGGGATGCCGGGAGCGGATGGTTTCATGTGGGGTTGACTATGATTGTCTAGCGATGAGCCACTGACGCGGTGGCCAGGGCTGGACCAGTGTCTGGACCTGAAGAGACGGAGTCGAGCGGGTAGCAGTCTTGGCGATTGGCATCAGTAGGAAATTTATTTCAGCATTAGCAAAAAGCTGAGGTCGGTGTACTCTTTTGAACCTTACTAAAATGAAGATCCCGAGAATTCCAAATAAGGATTTTTGGTTCAACAATGCGTTTTCTGGGATCAGTAGGCAATTTATTGCCGCATAAGCAGAAAGCTGAGGTCGGTGTACTATTTCGAACCTCACTAAAATGAAGACCCTGAGAATTTCAAATAAGGATTTTTGGCGCAATAATACGTTTTCCGGCATCAGTAGGCAATTTATTGTCGCATAAGCAAAAATCTGAGGTCGTTGTACTTCTTTGAACCTTACTAAAATGACGACCCTGAAAATTCCAAAAAAGGAATTTTGGCGTAATAATCAGTGTTTTCATAAAAATTTTCAAAAATGCTGGCATTTTTCAAAATTCTCCATGCTGATCCTATACTATTAAAAAAACATTCAATTTTTTAATATAAGTTTACCATATATTTTTAAACATAATTGTGCAGTGAATTTCTTTCCTATAAATCAAAAGTCAAAATTATTTTTTTTTAAATCTGCCTGTTATTTTTTTATGTTTTTGGATGTTTCTTCTTTATTTGATGGCCCATAAATTTGAAAAATATTTGTGGTTTCAAATAATGATGTCCGATCTTAATGATGTGACAAACGCTGCAATTAACAATCGTGAGAAATTTCAAATAAATCAGAAGAAAATTAAGGCGCAAGGAGCATTTTGAAATATTGTAGCAATTTTGAAGAATTTTTTGAAAACCAAATTTTATTCTTCCCGTAAATATTTTTTTGTGAATTCTAAGTGACTTCAACGTAGTAAAACACAATATTAATTAGTCTCATTGTGTATATAGAGGAAAATACTGAAAATTATAAAAATCAAGGTTCAAGGTCCCTTCTCCCCTTAAATAATTTTTTCAGCGGTATTATTTATATAATTTCAAGCAAATGGTTCATTAACAAATTTAAACTGAAACAATGAACACTTAAACTGCGCAATATAAAACAAATGTCAAAATATATCTTATCGATTGCTGTTGAAGGAAAACTATTTGGATAAATGTTGGTAAAATGTAGCCTGTAAAAGAAAAAAAAAATATACACGTACACCGATAATTAAAGTTTATGCAACTAAATCAATGCTAAAATATTATCAGTTTGAATAAATAGCTCTTTCTCATTCCGAAACAGGGTCAAATGGCTTATCCTGTAGCTAAAAGAGGACCTAAATTGTGCTTTAAATAAAACTGTTATTTATATTGCAGCGTAAACTTTCCCATCATTAATTTCACTGGGTTCACATGATTAGGAAGGTTATCGGTGGGAAAGTATTTATTTGGATATTTAACCCACGTGAAATAATACTGATGATCATACAGAAATTTTCAAGTAGGGAACATGTTGTCCCTTGATATAATTTTAAAATATATCTTATCTAAAGAAAGAAAATTTTACATTTTTTACATTTTAATTTTATGTATTTAACTTAAAATGGAAACAAAAAAATTGCAAATAAATAATATATATATATATATATATATATATATATATATATATATATATATATATATATATATATATATATATATAAATAAGTATTTCCTTTTGCAAATATTTAAATGTGCTTTTAAAATGCCTTTCTTGTGCCTTTTAAATTACCCATTTCTATCTGAAGTCTATAAACTTTGCATACGATTTTACAGTAGATACTTTAAAATATTTTATTCTGAAATATTTGGCGATTTTAAAATATTTGCGATAGGAGATTGAAAGAGATTAGTAAATATTTAACATGCACTGAAGTTAGAGTGCATTATTTTGAGTTCAATGAAGCATTAAGTTTAAACTGAGATTTCAATTTTTCCAAGAGGTTAACAAAATCACTTTTTTGAAGAATGTAAAATCGATTTTATACGCGGCGTTTCATTTCATAAGAGCCAATGAAAGTAGAACATTTTAAACCTTTCGTGAACTGCATTCGATGGCGGAAAGGGAAGAGGCAACTGGCATTAATTAATATGAGAAACTTTTTTCCATCTCCTTTTAATATAAAAAGATTGATTATCATATATACCAATAAAGAAATAAATAGTTAATAACTATAACATAGCTTAAATAAACTGTATTTGTGGCAATAGGAGGTAAAGAACACAGAGGAATAGCGGAAAAGTGGAGATTGTCTATGAGTTAGCTTGTCTCATTTTGTCTGGGTAAGCGGGATATCTAAAGTAGCTACAATCAATAGCTCACTCCAAAACAACAAACACTAAAAGTCATTATCACTTGCCCGTTTTTTTGTAAACGTGAAAATTATTTTTTTTCTTTTCGTTTAGCAAAAACAGGTTCTAATGTAGGTCCTACATAAAAGATTTGGAGAAAAGCGTATTTTACCTTACACGTGATAGGTATTTTTACCTGAAACGTTACGAATATTACCATATTCAAATATTTAGATTTAGTATCATATATATATATATATATATATATATATATATATATATATATATATATATATATATATATATATATATATATATATATGAAAAAAAATTCAATTGTTTTCCTCCATTAACTTTGACCTACCGTAATAGAGCATTATCCCTCAATTTGACCTAAATACCAAATTAATCTATTAGATCTTCCCCGAAGTCCACGTGTGGTCAGAAAGGTTATATAAGAAGAGTGTTGTTGCGTCACAGTTGTACTTGGATTGGCTCCCGCTAGGGGAGAATTTTGTTATTCTTGTTTTATGTAACGAGTGTGGCTTGTGTTTTCGTCCATTAAAGATGTGTGTGTCTTCTGTAGAATCGAATATTCATTTATTGTCTTTTGTGTAAATAAATAAGAACTTTACAGTTCTAGATGATCATTTTACATAGCCAGAGTAGCATCACCGATGAAAAGGAAGGTGAGTGAAAATCATCTTTACTTTATTTGCTTTCTGTTCTAATATTACTGGCGTCCGCGACAGGATACCTAGCGGTTAGGGTAAAATTAAAAGCTTTGGAAAGATTATTTGCATTTGAGGTTATTGAAAGTGAATATCGATAAGAATAGAAGTTTGAGAACAGTTATTCGAATTGCCGCAAATAAGTTAATAAATAAAGTAGATTCATTATTACAAGGATCGTCAACGAATATAGGTAGTATTGAAGAATTTATAGTTCTATTAGACGATAAGTTAAGAAGTTTACGTGAAGTGAACGAAAATATATATACTAATGTAAAGGAAATAGAAAGTTTAGAAAAAGAAGTGAGTTCCGCTGAAACTTATACTGATGAGATTTTAACTTGTAAATTTAGAGCACATAAGTACATAAGTTTATACCAATCAACTGTTCCATCAGAACACAGCGACGTTGAAAATAATGATAACATTTCCTCTAGCATTGTCTTTGCGATACAAAACGAAACTAGTGCGTCTCCAACAGTGACTGTTAAACTACCACGCTTTTCTATTGAAAATTTTGATGGAGATGTTTGTAAATGGCCTGAATTTTGGTCGAGATTTAAAACGGCGATTCATGAAAGCAAATCTTTATCAGATGTCGCGAAATTTTCGTATTTAAGGTCCTATTTAAGTAAAGACGCTGAATTAGCTATTTTTGGTTTGTCGATTAAGCAAGAAAATTATTCTAAATCAATTTCGATTCTCGAGTCACGTTTTGGAAAGAGAGAAATAATTACCGATAAACATATCGCAAAATCACTTAGTTTGGACTGTTGTAAAAATTCTAAAAATGTTGTAGCTCTAAGAAAATTGTATGACACATGTCAAGTTGAAATTAATGCATTAAAAAGTCTTGAAATTGAGCCAGATAGTTATGGAACACTTTTATTTCCGACTCTGATTAGGAATATTCCCACTGATTTAGCTTTGGATTTCAACAGAACACACCAATCTGAGACAAATAAAATAACAGATCTGTTACAATTTTTAACCCATTAACCGCCAAAACTATAAGGGGTGAATTGTTTTTTATACAAATAATATTGGCTATTCATTTGAACATATACAACATTAATTTATGGGTAAAATAACAAACTAGTCTTAACTTTTGAAAAATCGAGTGTTGCGTTCGCGCAACGTCAGCGGAATAAGAGTATTGACATTAAGTGAGTTCAACTGAACTTCTGCAGGGTTTTCTTTGATTTGAGCACGGGGAATTTTTTTTTAACTTTGTTACACTTTAGAAAGATAATGATCACTTTACAGGTAATTTATTTATTATAAAGATTTAACTTATTTTTCCTTTACAAAATTACTTATTATATCCAGAAAAGAGTTTCTATCACGCAAAGCTTCACTACAATCACGATGCAGAGTAACGTGACAAACTTTGCATGGATAAATTGTCTGGCTATGGCATTGTTTACTACGCAGTCTTCTGCTGTCTTCGGACTTGACAATAAAATGTCCACGTTCTCCATGTAATGGCTTTTGCATGCTGAATGTCCTTATCAAGAGATCAGTAAAATTCTTCCTGAGGTAAAGAGTAATATCCCGTCGGCAACAATATTCCAATGAACCTTCTCATGTAGGCTTCAGATGCTAAAAAATGGGGGTGATTCTTTTGTTGGGCACATGATTTTGTCTATTCGACGAGAAGGGAAAAAACCTCTGAGCCAAAGAGAAGATCAAAAATCTCTGCACTAGTTTTTTCTTGTATTATACTTTTCATAGAACCGATTTGATCATTTTCTTCATTTTTCGGCTGAGACATATTCAATGGTCCCTTCTTTATCCATTTCAAATCTTCAGTTTTTGTTTTTTTTAATTTATTCTAAAGACTTGTACTGCTTTTAGGAGGTAAAAACTTCTTTTTTACTCACACTTCAATTTCTACAGCAGTATCGCATGGTACATCATCATTATTCAAAATATTATCATTTCCTTCTTCTTCATAACTAGCCTCTGCTGTCTCTGGTAGAATAACAACAATATCAGTTTAATTCTCGCCATCATTATCTGAATCTTCGTCGAAAATTCTTTGAAGAACTTCTTTAAACGTAAAGTATCTAGTTTTAGGCATTTCTATAACCACAGAACGGGGGAATGTTCTACGGAGTCGAGCGACATATGTGAATACCCTTTTCCCGCTGACGTTGCGCCAACGCAACACCTGTTTTTTTTTCCTCCCCCATCCAAACAAAATCAACTCATTGATGGAATGTTCTGATAAACTTTGACCTTAGCTAAAAATAAAACACCCCTAAATCTCACGTTTGTCTCCCTATATTTCTTCTGTGAAAAAGACCAGGAGAAACTTCTCGTTCAAAAATGCTTAACTATCCGTCTAAGTTTGGAACTCGTTAATTAATTAAAAGAACAGTTGAAGGCAAATATTTTTCAATTTGATTATTAACCCTACTCAAAAACTACTGTTAACATAATATTCATTTGATAGCTAAATTTTTATACGCATTTATTTTGACCGTTGCGTCAACGCAACACCAGCGGTTAATGGGTTAAAAAGGGAAATAGAATCCTGCGAACGTACAAATTTGATGACCAAGTCAGAGAACGAAAATAAACATTTTTATGATTCATCGCGCAATTCCAGTGCTCTATGTTGAAGACCGGAAGTTGCCTACTATTGCAGAGGCACGAAAGACAAAACAAAAACTTTCAAATCTGCCGATCTTTTCAGCGCCACTATAAAAGAAAATAAAAATCGAAATGTCTGCATATTTTGTAGTAAGCCGCATGATAGTGCGAGGTGTGAATCAGCAAAAACATTAACCATCGAAGACAAAAAATCTCTTGTGATGAGGTCTGGCGCCTGTTTCCGTTGTTTACGTGTAGGACATCAGAGCCGTGCAAGTAGAATGAAGCTACAATGCGCTTTTTGCGGTAACAGACATTTAGATATAATGTGTTTTTCTAAGAGCGATATAAAAAACATCTCATCAGAGAATGATAATAAAGATGACAAAAATGTCAAGAGCATTTTATCTATAGAGAATAATGCACTGACCAACCGTTCATGCTCTCAGAAATCTGTTTACAAAATTTGATAATATGCATTAACGTGAATGCTGTTCAACATTATATTCGTGCAATTATAGTTACAGGAAGTTCAAAATCATATGTTAGCAAATTTCTTACCGAGAATTTAAGATTACGAAGTTTAGGGAAAGAAACCGTTTCTCATGGATTGTTCGGTGGAATAGCAAAAAATGTAGATCATAAAATATATTTAGTAGAACTTCACAATATTGACCACAGTTTCGGTTTCCAGATGGAAGTAATGGATCAGGAAACAATTTGTGCTTCTATTCCCAAATTTAGGAGCTCTAAGTGTATTGATAAATTGAAGAGTTCTGGCATTCTTTTTAGAGATGTTGTCTTTAATGAAAATTTATGTTTATTCGAAAGAGATCCTAAGGAAATACATTTTTTCATTGGTGCCGATTATGCAGGAAATTTATTTACGGGAGAGATTAGACAAGTGTCGGAAAAACTCGTTGCAATGAATACTCTTTTGGGTTGGACAGTTATGGGTGTAACTGAAGAAAAAGAAACGTGTAGTTCAAAGATTCTTCTGTCCCTACACGTTAATAATTCAAAACTTTCAGAGTTATGGGAATTAGATACCTTAGGTATTTGGGATCCATTCGAGAGTGGCAAAAAAGGACTAAAGGATTCGAGCACTATCGAAAATTTCGAAAAGGATTTAAAAGTTCTTTCTGGCGGCAGGTATGAGCTTTCTTTGCCCTTCAAGGGTGAAACCGAATTTCCTAGTAACAGTGATTTAGCTTTTAAGAGGCATCGATGAATGTGTCAGAATGCAATCAAATCGGGGTATTTTTCAGATTACGTTGCGGTATTTAGAGAGTCAGAAACTTTAAATATAATCGAAAGGGTCCCAGATAACAAGATCGAAGCAGAGAAAGTTCACTATCTTCCCCACAGACCAGTAATTAAACATTCGAGTGAAACAACTAAAATTAGAACAGTGTTCGACGCTTCAGCTAGGGAAGCGAATGGGCCTTCTTTAAAGGACTGCTTATTTACAGGTCCCAGTTTGATAGAGCTCATCCCGGACATAATTGATAGATTTCGTTTATATCCTATTGGGTTATCTGCAGACATTGAAAAGGCTTTTTTGCAGTTAGCTATTGTTCCGGAGCACAGAAATTATCTAAGAATTTTTTTTTTTCCAGGTGACAGTGAAATTATTTACCGACACTGTAGGGTGGTGTTCGGAGTATGTTCTAGTCCATTTCTTTTATCAGCATCAATTAATCATTTGTTGGATCATTTGTCCGATGAATATTCTGAAATTGCTACAAAACTCAAACACTCTTTTTATGTAGACAAATGTATTTCTGGGGTTTTCAACGAGCAAGAAATGGAACATTTCATTCTTACCGCTCAGCAAGTTATGCTTAAGGGGTTTTTCAATCTGAGATGCTGGGAGAGAAATATCGCAAATTCACATATTTCGAAATGCTCTGGTGATACTAATGTGTTAGGCATCACTTGGGATTTGGATAAAGACACTCTTAGATGCAAAGTGCTAGGCAGTACATTGAAAACTGTATATAAAATGACTAAGAGATCAGTTCTATCCATTGTACAACAAATTTTTGATCCTGTGGGCATCTTGTCGGCAGCTACTTTGCTACCGAAGCTTTGGCTACAGGAGACTTGGAAAATAAAATTGTCTTGGGATGAACCTTTTCCCGATGAGTTGCGTAATACATTTTGCAAATGGTTTAATCAAATTTCGTGTTTAGATAATATCGAGATTCCTCTGTATACACCAGTTAATGATAAATCTGAATTCATGTTTTCGTGAACGGATGCAAGACGTCATATGCTGCGTGTGTTTTTCTGCGTACAAAATGTGTTTCAGGAGTAAAAATTTCCCTGTTGCGAGCAAGAGCGCGAGTAGCACCGGTTAAAAATATAACAATGCCTCGCTTGGAGTTACTGGCATGTAGTATAGGAGCAAGACTTGCTAATTCAGTCAGAATCGCATTAGATTTGCCTGACATTGAAACTACATACTGGACTGATTCAATGGTTGCACTTTGGTGGATAAAGAATTATGGGGAATGGTCGATATTTGTATCCAACCGTGTAAAGGAAATTAATAAAACTGCAACCCCTTAAAATAGGAGACACTTGCCAGGGACTTTAAACCCCGATGATTTGATTTCACGTGGGTGTTTACCAAAACAGCTGTTAGACGTTAAGTGGGTTGAGGGTCCTCCGTGGTTACTTAATTCACGTGAAACGTGGCCGGTTACGGAAATAGTTTGCAAAAAAGATGATCTCGATTCTGAAAGCAGGAAAGTAAAATTGAACTGCGTGAATATGACAGAGGAATCTATTCCTTGGTATTCTACTAAATTCTCTGATTATCATTCAATAATTCGTCTTATCGCATGGATTTTAAGATTCATTAATAATTCTCGCATAACGGCTGAAAATAGAAAATTTTACGAACTTTCAATCTTGGAAATTGAGGCTGCAGAAAAAGCTTTTATACGCTCAGTTCAGCATATTTACTTTCCAGATATCAATACTGTTCCCATTGTAAATGTGTTTCAAGACAATGAAGATATAATTCGCGTGAAAACTAGAATCACTGAGAGAAATGATGATCCGGACTTTGTAGAGCCTATATTATTACCCAGTGAATGCACGCAACAAAGAGACTCATTGAATACTTTCACAAAAAGAATCACCATGCAGGCGTTCAGATTCTTCAATCAATTATTAGAGAAAAATTTTGGATTTTAAAGTCTCGAAAATCAATAAGAAACGTTGTCAAAAACTATGTTTGATGTCTAAGGTACAATGCTAAACCAGCTGTGAGTGAACCGGTGACTCTTCCTGCCGATCGGATCAAAGATGTAAATATATTTCAAGTGGTGTGAATTGATCTGGCTGGACCTCTATATCTTCGAAAAGGAGGAAAGGTATGGATAGTTCTTGTGCGATATTTCGCGCAATACACTTGGACATTGTTCCATCTCTGTCAACTGAAAACTTTTTACTATCCCTTCGTCGATTTATCGCACGCCGAGGTAGAACTGATATCATCTATAGTGATAACGGAACGAATTTCGGGAACTCCAAAATTTAAATTGGAACAAAATTAAGCTTGAGACAGAAATAGAGAAAATTAAGTGGAAATTCAAACCTCCTACAGCGGCCTGGTGGGGAGGCTGGTGGGAGAGGCTCGTGCGGATGATAAAGGAGCTGCTGCGGCGATCTTTGGGCAAAACTATTTTGACTTACGATGAAGACTCTACGATTTTATGCGATATTGAAGCAATAATTCATTCCCGACCTCTGACTTTCGTATCAGAAGATTCTCTTGATTTGGTACTGTTAACACCAGCAATGTTCTTGACACAAAATCCAGTTTTTGATGTGTCAGATATAGCTATGAGTGAATTTTCAGAATTTCAAAGAAGAGTGAAATATCGCCAGAACCTTCTTCAGGTCTTAAAGTCCCGCTTTCGAAAAGTATATTTAACACAGTTAGTTCAAGGCCGACCAAAAGCAAAATCTAGAGAATTCGTCATAGGAGAAGTTGTTCTCATTGAAGATCCGAATAAGAAGAGGGTATATTGGCTTTTAGGAAGGGTGATTGAGGTCATCCCGGACAAAGACGGAAAAATTCGTACTCTAAAGTTAAAGTATAACAACTCTATTTTAATCAGACCTGTGCAAAGAGTCTTCCTTCTAGAAATACAGCCTGATCCATCTGATGTGTGCTTAGAGCGTCTTCAGTCGATTGTAATTACTACTGATTCCTCTCCTCCGGTGGTTCCTGACTCCTCTTCGGTGACTACGCCCGATTCCTCATCTCCGGTGGTTCCTGTTTCCTCTTCGGTGGCTATTGACTCATCTCCTACAGTGGTTTCTAGCACCAGTCGTCAAGGAATGTCGGATGCACATTCCCCAAAAATTCCGCCTGTTGGAAGACGTATCACTCCTGATGGTGAGCTGACAGAACATGTGACTAGGTATGGTAAGAAAATACGGGTGCCTAAATTCCTGGACTCTTGACTGAACTAAACTACATTTTTTGAGTCTTAATACGACCCAAAAAAGGGGGAAGAAGATGTTGCGTCACAGTGGCACTAGGATTGGCTCCCGCTAGGGGAGAATTTTGTTATTCTTGTTTTATGTAACGAGTGTGGCTTGTGTTTTCGTCCATTAAAGATATGTCTGTCTTCAGTAGAATCGAATATTCATTTACTGTCTTCTGTGTAAATAAATAAGAACCCTACAATTCTAGATGATCATTTTAGATAGGCAGAGTAGCATCACCGATGAAAAGGAAGGTGCGTGAAAATCATCTTTACTTTATTTGCTTTCTGTTCTTATAAGTGTTTTAGAATATGACGTGATCCTCGTTCGATGTGGCGTGACTGGGGTTAGGTGTCACGTTTAAAGCAATTAAAGTTCAGCGCGCCTGTACTCAAGACTAGAGATTTGGCGTCTTGTGTCTGTGATCTCCGTCCTGGTAACATGTAAATTGCGCTGCGGTTTTTATATATTTCATGTACTGTTCCGGCAGCATTTTGCCTGTTCTTAACTATGAATCCTGTAATGTACATAAACTGTATCAATAACGAACTGTAACACCGCTTAGAGAAAACAACCCAACAATAAAAAGGATTATTACACCAACGGTTTGGATATCTGTGACTCTCCATTTCCCTGCATCCCCTACGGTACGACTACAGCAAGATTGCCTGGGACGCTGCGATTACTCGTCCCTGATGCTCCAACGCCAAGTTTATTCCATTTTCGTTACAACTTTTAGAGTCAGCACGACAGTTATCTGCGACGATTTGGACAACCCCTGTGCATTTCCAGTCCATTGTGATTTTTCTGCGCCTGTGAGGACGTCTAAGTTCAGCTAGGAACTGCAGTGTTTTCCCCGTTCCTGTTCCAGCGATCGGATACACTAAGGAGAGATGTCGTCAGCTGTGATCCTGAAATCGTGAAATGTTTGGTTTTGGGTGCTCCGCAACCCAGTGGTGTGATTATTTTGTGCGTGTGAAAACAGCGGTGTCATCGTGGATAACCAGTTATGTTTTTCGCATCCTGGTGAGCGTCAGTGTTCAGTGAATCATTTGTTGTGTTGTGGGTTGTGGAAAATGTGTTTTGCGATCATTCTTCAAGATGTCGTGTTCCGCCATTGTGATGGATAAGTTCTCTCTATGATATTATGACCTACAAATGAAGTATTTTGGTTCAATTTCTTTGTTACAAGTTCATTTTTGTGATTCAAGTCAATCAAGGATTATTTGTGAGAGATGTGCTTCAGTGGAATGGCGGTGAGCCATACAACACAGCAGTGCGCCGATCTTTTCCTGATGTGCGAAAGGGTTGACCTGATGATTACTATTAATTGGAAGAAGGAAAAAAAGAATAGTGTAACTTTAACATTGAAACCAGATCAATCGAGGGGACTCTTGGACATCATATAAATTTAGAGGGATTTATTTTCTTAATCCATTTTTATTACTAATTTGAATCTTGAGTTATAAAATAATAAATTAAAAATAAAATAGTGAGTGATACTCCATGGGTAAGTTATAGTGTAAAGTATTTTTAATTATTTTTCAATAAAAGATATTATATGTGTGCTTAACTATATTAGATAAAATTATAGTGATGTGTGTTTTAAAAATAAGTTGAATGAATATGAGTAACTTTAATATGTTTTCTTCGATATAATTCATAAAATAAATAGATAAAGAACAAGGGGATGAACAATAAAAAATAAGAAAATTGAATTTTTGATTATATAGTTGTGTGGTGATAGTTGATTTTATACTTAAGATCTAGTTTGCTATTTTGGTACATTTTGATATTCTCATTTGGTCTATATTTTAGTTTCAGTGAGTGATTTTTAACTTTTTCAGTTACTATTGATTTTTAATGTGCTATGAGATTTTGAGTGAAGTTAATAATTGAATACAATATAAAAAGTTAGATTGATCACATTTTAGTGAGTTAGGATGTGATGTTGTTATATGCAAAGATGAAAAATAATATTTAGTGTCAGTTCCAGTGATTAAATGCTTTTAATTTTCATATCGTATTCTTGTGGTACATTTTTTGCCAGGCTTGGAACCTTGATTATCTAAAATAAGACTGAGAGTTTTAATAAACAGAGACTGAGCAATTTTTATTATAGACTCAGAAAAGAATTCTAATTGGACTTAAAATTCTCTCAGTATCATAAATTTATTTAGTGTATTTTTGAAAATATTTTGATTTTCTTATTTCATAATGAATATTTTGATGTTTTGAATTTCACGAGCCTTGAATATTTAAAGTTTGAGGATTTTTGGTATCCGGATACTCTCAAAATAAACCTAAACTACCTTCGAGATGAAATTAGGCCATCCATTCAAAATAAAACCATGAAAATAAATTGAAATTACTTGATATGTGTTAAAGTGTGTCATAGTTTTTTAGTTGGTGGCGTGATTTAGTATAGTGGTAGGCAATGATACCATTACTCTGAATTCTAAATAATACAGTGATTTATTAACATAAGCACATATGATTACACATTAAATTCTATTACTGATAATTATTAACACCAAGAAAAAAACACTCACTATCAATTGATTACACTAATAAGCAAGGTTTTGTTATTTTGAAATGAATAGGTGTGTCTGGATGGATTTTCTGTGCAGATTCCAAAAATGACCTTCAAAATTCCGTATCACGTCACGCTTTTTCACAAATGATGAAAATGTGAAAATAAATAAAAACGGTATTTTGTAATGACATTGTTATAGGGCAACGTACGTAACGCATGAAAATGTTCTCTAGAGGGGCGGAATGATTGTTTAAGGTATAGATAAACTTCAATATATAGCTGATAATGGAAATGCAACTGTTTCATCTGTATGACGTCATGATTTGCGCCCTCACAAAGGCGAAACATGAGAGAATTTATCTTGGAACGGCAGTATGACTCATACCTCACGCCGGCGCCCCCTTCTTGCTATTGGTCAGATGTGGCTCCATTCGAGGCAGATCGTGGTACACTGGTATAGTGTACACGTGGTACGTGGAACACTAAAAAATCATAGTGACGACTGCTATTTCTGCACAGTGAATATCGGGGACCATATCAGAACCAGTAAGCATACCAATGTGTATCCCAACATCCCATCTGCCATAAGACCAGTGCCCCATAGTGAATCCATCCCTGTGCCATCCCCGTCTAATATCAAGCCCCCAACAGACACCGATTCAGACGATGTTACAAGTGATAGATGTACAAACCAGACATCATGGAGGATGAAAACCCAGTGCCATTTTCACGGCATAAATTGAATGATTTGGTTCGCGATCTGAATTTACCTAAAGGCACAACAGAGCTTTTAGGATCAAGACTTCATGAAAAGAATTTACTGTGTCCTAATACGAGATTCTCCTGGTACAGATACCGAGAAGCAGAATTAGTTCCATTTTTTGCTGAGGAAGGTGGTTTAGTATATTGTCGAGACATTCCGGCAGTCATGAAGTATTTCAACATCAATTACAATCCAGGACAGTGGAGGTTTTTCATAGATGTCAACAAATAGAGTTTAAAAGGTGTTTTATTATACAATACTAACATCCATCCATTCATTCCAGTAGCACATTCTGTGACCTTTGAAAGAGACATACGAGAACCTTAAACCACGACTTTTTCGGGAACACGAAGGCTTCAAATTACACTACTTTAGTTGAGGAGTTGCTGGAATCTTATAAACTGCTTGGTTGCAAAATGATCGTCAAAGTTCACTTTCTTCATGCTCATCTCAATTACTTTCCTAACAATCTTAGTGATTTTTCGGAAGAACATGGCGAGAGCTTCCATCAGGATATTAAAGTGAGGGAAAAGAGCTACCAAGGAAAGTGGACTGTATATATGATGGCCGATTATTGTTGGATGTTGAACTAGGACTGTACGGACGGACACCGAAGACAATGCAAAAAAAAGGAAGTTTGAAGGGAAGCCCAGTAGTCAATGTTAGGAATTTTTGCTTTTGAATATCTATTGATGTTTATTTGTTCCTTAAACAATCATTCCGCCCCTCCATAGAGCATTTACACACGTTACAAACGTTGTCATATAGCAATGTAATTAAAAAATAACTTTTTAAAAATTTTTCACATTTCCATCATTTATGACAAAACTTGACGTGATATGGAATTTTGAAGGTCATTTTCGAAATCTGCGTAAAAAATCCATTCAGATACACACATTCATTTCAAAACAACAGAAAAAAGTTGAAAAAATGCAGATCAGTGTTATTCAACTCAATGTTATTTCATTTATTTACTTTTGATTTCATTCTCAGTACGCAATTTATTATTTCTTAATTTTAGCCTATATAATAAGACTCGGGGATTTACTGACTCTTTGGCAATAGGTAGTTAACCCTTCAATACTCGCGCGGTTGACATATGTCACCCACCTGCTTTCATCTTCCCTAATGGTGGCCATCGGAAGGTTGGAAATCTTCCCTTTTGCTTCTACCTTCAAATGAGCCTTCCCTCTTTCCCCCTCTCTTTTCACTTTAGTTAGTCTCTAGCTGGTCTTCGATTAAATCGCTCCAACGTTCACTGGTTGACACATGTCCCCCACGCGACCATCTACGTAACTTTTCAAGGAAAGTGAATTAATTTTATTCTCTGTAAAATTCAGATTTTAGATCCTTTTCTTTATTTATGATTAAAAATCTAATAAGAGAGAGTCAATCTCTAATAGGTTCTTTACATCAAACTTTTTTATGATATTTTTGAATGTGATAAAAAAAGTTTGTTAGAAATGCCAGAACAAGGCAGGAAAACATTATAACACATCTTCCTGGGCCAAAAAGCATAGCAGCAATTTTTTTTCCTCAGAAAAAATATTAGACTTGTTTATTGACGAACACGTCTATAAAATAATAGCAGACTGCAGAAATATTTACATAGATTCTATCAAATGTAAATTTGAAACGGATCGCGATGACAGAAACACCATCGAAGTAGAAGTCATGACCTTATTTGGTATTGTTCTTTTGATAGGCACTTATAAAAGTTCCAGGACAAATATCGATAAGTTATGGGATAACTGGAACGGTAATGGGTTAGAATCATGCTACCTAACAATGAGCAGAAACAGGTTTGCGTTTCCTCTCAGGTGCCTTCGTTTTGATGACATTTAGGTATAGGACATCTCTACGAGAATTTGATAAATTTGCTCCCATCAGGAATGTATTTGAAATAGTGTACCTCAAGCGGAAATGAAGGTGCCAGGGACTTTGTTCAGTTGCGCACCCAGGATTTAATTTTTTTGGGGGGAGGGGGGCGAGTTGAACGGATAAAAATATTTATAATGCAAATTCAATATTCATAATGCAATTTCTATTTCTTTGTGGGTGGGGCAGGGCCCCTTCGCCCACCCCCTGGGTGGGCCACGGACGCTGTTACGCTTATGGACGACAGAGAGACAGGATAAAGTGAAAGTGTTACGAGAAATGCGGAGAGTGAATATGTAATGACCATTTGAAAAATGCATGTGAGGAATGTTTTAATTTTTGGTATTTTGAATGTATGGTTGATTTGTAATATTTAATGTTTCTTTTTCTAAAATTTAATTGTGTTTTATTTGTAGTATATACTCCTAAAAAACTATAGAAATAATTTGGTTATGGAAATGTTAAATACATATTGATATAACACGACATAAAAGTGGGTGATACTTGTCACCCACGAGACTGCTCGTGTTACAGCTAGTAACGCGACTACTGAAGGGTTAAAGGTTTCCTCCATTTTTGTAGACTGCGTAAGGAAGACTCGCCGTCATGTCATCTAGGTTTGAGTGGGGTGTCTTTTTCGGATTCAATTCTCTCCGGTGACGCATTCATCAAATCTCACTGTACGGCGCGGGACGATGTCTGGCGATTACCGAGCTGTGAAGACAGGACAGGTTTTCCTCCGGTCAATTATTGTCGCTGGCTTGCAGAGGTCAGGGAATTTTTTTCGGCTACGATGTCATCTATCTCCTTCTCATCATCGGCTTGCAGGGGTCAGGCAATCTTTTTGGGCTCGGACGCTCATCTATTTCCTCTCATCGTTGGCTTGCCGGATTATAGCGATGCCGGATTATAGCGATAGCGAGTCTGGGAGCAAAATCGCATATATTCTTTTGAGAACTTCTCTCTAAGGAGACTACTACTTCATAGCAGTGTGCTGAGTCAAAATCAAATCATTGATTAATTAATACTCCCACTCTCTCTTTTTTATCTCCTTCTTAACGCTCCTCCCTTTCATTTCATTCGTTAATCATGTTCTATCTCGTCAACTCTGTTGAAAGTCTTGCTGTCTTGCGAAATTTTGTTTGTAATTTAAATGTTTAATTTTTTCTTGTTTTGTGTTTTTCACTTACTTCTGTAAGCCTCATGTTATACCTTGTGGTGCATGAGGAGATTTCAAATGAAACAATAAAAACAAATCATGTTCTATCATTTCTCTCATTACCATTTCGATTCGCTAATTTCCACACCCCTCCACCCCCTCAATCTTCTCTCTTGACCATTCCGAGTGAGGGGCGTTTCTCATTAAAATAATTCAGCCTTCGACGCTCCCCTGAACTTCTAGGAATCTTGTTTCCTAGAACATCCCAAATGTGTGGGGTCGTTTTCTCATTGTCAACAATCCCCTTTTTATTTCATTGTCCCCTTTTAGTAGACCCCTCATTGTTCCGTCTTTTAACTGCTCTTTTCGAATCCTTATCCTTCGTTCGGTTCCTTGTATCTGCTGGCGCCCTTTCATTCTTTCATTTTCCATCCGTTTGTTCGCCTTAATTGGTTTGTCTGCTCTTTTCGAACTTTTAATATGTCGTATCCCACGACAAAGTGATCCTGTGTTTCGCTACTATGACACTTTACATGTTTTACCCTAATTTACCCTAACATGACCTGAATGGGCACTCTTCTAACTAAAGTTGAATATTGAAAGTATTGAGAAATTATTGAACCCGAATTAAGTCAGAACTAGTTTTCCTCTAATAACCTACCCTCAACCAAATTAAAATTTAATTCCAAAAAGACTTTGTTAAACCCAGAGCTCCAAATTTATAATACAATTCCCAAGAGATTCGGTTAGACCCCGAACGCAATTTATAATTTAATTTCAAAGTGAGTCGGTTAGACCCCGAACGCAAAACCACCTACGACCAACCCAACCGAACCCAATAGTATCTCAGGTAGCCTGCATTTAGTGTGTTTCCCAGGACCTCTGTGGACATTTATCACACCGCAGACTGTCACTATAGAAAACCTGTGCTAAGTTCTTTGCTACAGTGGTATAAATCCATTTTTTCTAAAAATAAAATTATAATGTTGAGTTATTGGTTGAATTGAAATTAAGACAATTTCTGAAAAAAAATATTTTAAGACCTGTTTTTTCCTAATTGGACAATTTTCCTAAATATTTTAAATGTTTTATTACTATTCTACATTTATTTAATTTGTTTACTGTGCTGAACTGTATTTTTATGTCTTCCTTACTAATTTGTTTCAATGGTGCATTTGAAAAAAATATTATAGATAAACCTCTGAAGATATTTACCAAAGAATTTTAATAGCTGAAATTTCTACCCATCATGAAGCCTAACCTCATTTTTGACAGACCTTTTGATTACTATTATGCTCCTAATACAACAACAATAATTAAATGCAATTCAGACAACCTATTCTCTTAAATTGAATTATAAACCCCAAAATTGAAGAATTATAGGATAAATTGACAATCCACCTGACAAAATTGAATTATACCTGAATAACACAAACAACATCAGCCAGAGATTCATTTCCTTTTTGATTTTATTTTTTGGTGCCTAAAACTTTTTGACTCCACTTTTTAGGTCGTTAAACTTAGCGTGTTGTCTAAATAAATTAAATAAGTTGAAAAACCTATCTTGTTTAAACTTCCTTTTAGAAACCTATTATGTGTAAAATTTCTGGATCTCATGGTTGAAACCACAAAATATGACAACTCCACTTCTTTCATCTTTCATAAATTCTCTCCTTCTCGAAAACTCTGTCCTATCCCCCCTATCGTCGTTTTTGGAAGTCATCACAGCTGCCTATTAACCTTTAACAAACTCGCTTCACATTTCAGTCACCCAAGGTGCTAAACAAAACAAATGCTTAGATTATAATGACCAAAGACAGACCATGGATTGACCGCTCCTTTGCCCTCCCAATTCTTATTCATACTTTCACAAGCATGACAAACGTTCACTTTTCCTGTTTACCCATCTTCGTCATAAACAAGATGTTGTTTTTGGCTGTTATGTCCTGCGGGAGAATAACGGTTGGTCCACAGTACGGCCATTCTTCTTCCTTCAATTTGTCAATACTACACGGGGAAGGAAAAACCCACTTTTATGCAAAAAACTACCCCCCCCCCTCACTCCTTAGTAGTAGAGGTATGAAAGAATTTGGACCTAAGTTAGTTGTAGGTTACACACACACAAAATCAAATATTGTGATATATTGTGTTCCTTAATAAAATATTATTTTTTTTACTTTCCATTTTAAGTATATATTAAATATTTCATGAATATTGAAGTGTTACCATGGCCATAGAAAGATAATAATTTTCGTGTATTTAAATCTTCATATCATTTTATTTTGTGAAATGTTATATAGTTTTTATGTTGTAATGATGAACCTCAACTTACGATTACATAACGAGGACAATGCGGAGGAGGTTGAAATATTTATATTATAGTATATGATTCATTATTAGTAATATCAAAATTCAGTGTTCCTATTTTTTTGTGCTTTGTGGTGAATTTGAAATACTTCCATACTCACCCTAGCATGTAATTTAAGTGTATTGATATTTTTCTTATTTTGTTTGGTGATATTTTATTATATCTTATATGATATTTCATGACCTGAGCAGACACACAAGGATGTTGTTAAACAAAATTTAAATTTTCGACTCTTGAACCAAATTTTTTCAAAATTATTCTTCAAAATTTTATTCAAAATTACTCTTTTTGTTATACACTGTTCTTGCCTGATGGAGAGCGTTGCTAAGGGAGCAGGCCCCTCTCGCAAGTATCTTCCGGAGGCGGAGGGGGAAATTGAAACAAATTTCAAATGTTTTCCTTTATTAACTTTGTCCTACCGTAATAGAGCATTATCCCTCAATTTGACCTAAATAACAAATTAATCTATTAGATCTTCCCCGAAGTCCACGTGTGGACAGAAAGGTTATATAAGAAGAGTGTTCTAGAATATGACGTGATCCTCGTTCGATGTGGCGTGATTGGGGTCAGGTGTCAAGTTTAAACCAATTAAAGCTCATCGCGCCTGTACTCAAGACTAGAGTTTCGGAGTCTTGTGTATCTGCTCTCCGTCCTGGTAACATGTCATAAATTGCGCTGCGGTTTTTATATATTTCATGTACTGTTCCGGCTGCATTATGCCTGTTCTGAACTATGAATCCTATAATGAGCATAAACTGTATCAATAACGAACTGTAACTCCGCTTAGAGAAAACAATTCAACAATAAAAAGGATTATTGCACCAACGGTTTGGATATCTGTGACTCTCCATTTGCCTGCATTCCCTATGGTACCACTACAAAAAGATTGCCTTGGACGCTGTGATTATTCGTCTCTGATGCTCCAACGCCAAGTTTATTCCACTTTCATTACATATGCACATATATATATATATATATATATATATATATATATATATATATATATATATATATATATATATATACAGTCAAACCTCGCTAACTCGAACCTCGATTTCGCGAATTTTTCGATATCTCGAAGAAAAAAAAATTCCCTTCAAATTTCCAATGCACTCAATGTTAAAAAAACCTTGATTTGACGAATTTTTTTGGCTCATCCCTCGATAACTTGAATTTTTTTCCATAAATGGAGAAAAAAATATTTTCTAAAAACAAAAAAAGAATATCAAAAATAGAAATTTCTAAAAAATAGAGAAGCTATTCAAAAATTACAGTGGTAAAACCCAGCATAAACTTTAAAATGAAGGGATATAAGGAAGATAACACAATGAAATCACAACTTCTCTTGACCCCCCAAGATGGGAGTTGAAATTCCTGTTTATTGTTTCCTTATCTCTTTTCAGTCAGTTGCCACGCATATGCAGTGACCATCCATCCTTTCTTTTATTTTTTGTCCTTTTATTCTACAAGGTTACTTTCTAGAGGGGTTGGGGTGGTTTTAACAAAACAGGAAATGAAGGCATGAACAAAAATCAAGAGGTAGGTGGCTTCCAAGAAAAATGTAGAATTTCTTATCATTACAACAAGGAGTGAAAGAAAAAACTACACGTGTGAATGCATGCCTGTGCTGTCTGGCATTCAGGCTAGTGCCGCTCCTGAAAAAGGCTGAAAAGTTTCCTTTCTGTTTATCTTGGTTATTGCAGAAAAAAAAATTAGAAATCGACCAACCTGCTGACAACTGCGCAGAAAATGATTGGAACCGATTAAGCAGACTCATGCACCTCGATAACATGGAATTCAATGATTTTGTTGTTGTAGAAGATGCAGTAATAGTGTGTGGTCAGTGGGAGGATAATGAAATCATTGGTCAGACGAAAGCTTGTGTATTATCAGAAGAAGAGGAGGAAGAAATCCGCCATTTGCCACCAAATGTGACAAACAAAGAAGCACTATCTGCAGTCGACACTTTGAGGAGATATGCTGAAAGTCAGCCAAATATGTCAAAGGACACATTTGGCTGAGGCATTGTCCAGGCATTGTTCACTTAGAAAGTGTAATAGATAAAATTTCATACTCTTCTCTAAAGCAAACAATTGAATCTTTTTTCAAATAATTTTGTAAATAGTGTTTATTAAAATTAAAAAATGGATTACTTTTTTAAAAGGTATGTAAACAGCTTTATTCCTTAATCTACTATTGATAACATGCGATTTTCGATAATTCGAATTTTCGATATTTCGAATTTTTTTGTCTCTCCCTTGAAGTTCGAGATATCGAGGTTTGACTGTATATATATATATATATATATATATATATATATAAATAAGAGCTCGTCTGTTTGTTTGTTCTCTATAGAATCGTACATTGTTTCATCCACCGGGACCAAATTCGGCACAGTTAAAGTTTAGGACCCGAGAATCTTAACACAGTAAAAACGAAATTTGGGGCTCAAGTAGTTTTTTAAATTAATTTTTTAATGATTTTTGTGCAGCTAAGAGGTGCTCATACCACTTAAATGTGGATACAGCCCCTTCACCACAACCAGCGGAGTTATAAGTGAAATTCGAAGCGCGGGAGAGAAGAGGGTGGTTCTGAGGGGTGATCTGAGGGTTGTTCTGGGGGTGACGGGGGGGATCGAAGTGTTTATGTTATTTTTAGACAATGGCGTTCAAACTAATAGAACTTAATAAAGTTTGGAAAAAAAGAAAAATAAAGAAAACTCATGTTTGTCCCATGGTCTGTTTTCGGAAGCCTTCTGTTGTTCAAAATATATTAATCGTTTGAGGATTTTAAACTGGGAAGAAGTTTCAAGTTCTACACGGCTTACCCCTTAAGTTCGCGAAACAGATTTAACATACGATATGTATTTGAATTACTTATTCTGTGAAATCCTGTAAGATAAAGCTTTTAGAGTTTTGGGGTTTTTTAAGCAGTGGCAGGAAAAGCTCTTTAAACAGTGAAACATAACGACACTTAACTTTCATTCCGAACTATTAGTTTATTAGTTATATTAAGGCATAAGAAAATTAATGAAATTATTTTTAAAGAATGATTGCCCGGCGTTGCGAGGGTAAATATATATATATATATATATATATATATATATATATATATATTACTTTTTAATGCATTCCAACAAAAAAATACTGTGCTGCACCCCCCGCTATTCATGTTCACCTGGCCAGACAGAATGCGCTTAGCGCGTTTCTACTGAAATGATATATAAACAATAAGAAAGAAACAAATTTTGGGCCTAGGCTTCATTCGGAATCCCGCCTTTCTTTGATTAAATAAAGAGGATAACGCATCTTGCACTTTACCTGTTGGGTGATGTGGAAAACAGTGCGTCTCTTGGTTAATATGGAAAAAACTGCGTTTTTAAGGGAAAATTACAAAATAAAGGCAAATGTAAATTATAAATCTTAATTCTAATTAAACAGTGGATCAAACAAATCTAATTAAATCTAATTAAACAGTTTCTAACATATATAATTAAATACTAAACTTATTCAATTAAAACGTGCGAATCACGCAACACTGTGTTATTAATTCTCAATAAAATCAGACGTATAATCAGACGAATGTCCGCAGGCTCAAAGTTTCTTTCTTTCTTATTGTTTGTATATCATTTAAGTAGAAACGCGCTAAGCGAATTCTGTCTGGTCAGATGAACATGAAGAGCGAAGGGTGCAGCCTAGTATTTTTTTTAAGGAACGCATGAAAAATTTTATATCTAAATATCTACCCGTGCAACGCCGGTCAATAATGCTAGTATATATGTATATATATATATATATATATATATATATTTATATATACATATATATATATATACACACACACATATATATATATATATATATATATATATATATATATATATATATATATATATATATATATATATATATATATGACAGATTTTTAAGTTGGCCACTTGTAAATATTCTTTCCCTGCCATGCTTAGGGCGGCATTACCGAATTCCATTCCCACGAATCCAGGGATATTTTTAACAGCCTCAGCAATCACTGGGAAGCTACGAAATCATGTGTCCCTTTGTCTATGCCCAAATAAGGAGTTCTTCCTATGCACAACTCATGCAGCTTTGAAAAAAACCATCCTTGCCTAGATATTCTGAACCGTAGATTACCTCTATACGCTTGCCCGGGACACACTCGGGTGCTGGCTAGGCTGTCCACTAGAAAAGATGCACGTTTTAGACACTCGAAATTGATGGCTTATCCCTGAATTTGATCCTGCAATATGTTCAATTTATTGCATATATATATGTATATATATATATATATATATATATATATATATTAGTCTGACGAAATTAATTTGTTTCTCCGATCCTTTCGACATCAATCTGCTATTTGAAATTTTTCAGTGCTGAAAGAAATTCTTATCTCCCGGGTAGAATTCCACTCAGGATAATTAATTTTTTTGCTTCGTTATTTGGAAACTCTTAAAAACTAATATAAAAAGGTAACATTTATTGAATGCATGGGAAATCCATTTGGTACTGAACAATGCATTCTCATTGGTACTGAAAATACTGCCAAATGAATCGTTTTTCGCAAGCTCTTTAATGCGTAAATAGTCTCAAATTTCCAAGTATTTGTCAACTAATCTGACCTTTAATTCTCTCGAATTTCTATCTTTTTCTCAATTCAACCTGCATCATATTAATAAAGGAACAGAATCGCTTAATTAGTGCGTCTATGCTGTTTATTAAATTTTAGATATGCTAAGTAAGCGTTTTCAAGTTCTGTTTCCAATAATAAATAACCTTTTTAATTTTTGAAAATGATTTGTCTGTTTACCCATTTTTAATTGCATTTTATGTCCTTGCTCCTCCAATTCGCACAAATGAATGCTTATTGATTAATTAGCATTTAAGTGTAAATCCAGTTAAGAGGATTAGTTCACTTCCTTAATCTTTTGAACACGTAGTATATTTTATCTCTCCGAATTATAAAACACTGTTTACCCTAAACGTGTTATTCACATATATGGAATACTGATCATTACTTTCAGCTTAGATTTTTATCTTTACAACTGCCTCCGTATTCAAATTATTCTTTCAAAAAGAATTGCAGTTATTGGAATGTAAGATTTTGAACACATGCAATTTTTTAATCTTGCGTGATTAAGCTTTTAATATTTATATTGAATTATCTTCGATTAATTTGAGAATATTACATTATTGGGATTGCTCAGTTAAGAAAAAAAATAATCCGTAGTGTTTAGGGCGGGTTTGAATTCCATCTCGAACCATATTTGCAGATTTATATGGATCATTAAAAATTTCATGAGAACAAAATAAATAATTTTCTGGAAAAATAATTTATATTTACCGTAAAGTGATATGTGCAGACCAATAGTCTGTAAAGTCAGACTCCAAAGATAAGATGGTTGGTTCATTGTCTGAAAGGGCCATGGTGGGTTTTTTGCAACGCCAATGCTAATTAACTGGACGAACAGTTTTAAGATGAAAGAACATGGGTAGACAAACAGTCTGTAATATCAACTCCAAAGATATGATGTTTAGTTGATTGTCTGAATGGGCCATGGTTAGTTTTTCGCACCGCCAAGGCTAATTTACTGGACGAACGGTTTTAAGGTGAAAGAACATGTGCAGACCAACAGTCTGTAATATCAACTCCAAAGATATGATGGTTGTTTGATTGTCAGAATTGGCCATGATGAGCATTTTGCAACGTCAAAGCTGACGAAAAGTTTTAAGGTGAAAGAACATGTATTAACCAAAAGGTATGATGGTTAGTTGATTGTTACAATGTGCCATGGTGAGGTTTTAGCAACGCCAAGGCTAATTAACTGGACGAACAGTTTTGAGGTGAAAGAACATGTGCAGACAAACTGTAATGTCAACTACAAATATATGATGGTTGGTTGATTGTGAGAAAGGGCTAGGGTGAGTTTTTCAGAAAGCCAAGGCTAATTACCTGACCAACAGTTTTTAGGTGAAAGAACATGTGCAGACCAACTGTAATGTCAACTCCAAAGATATGATGGTTAGTTGGTTGTCAGAAAGGGCGATGGTGTGTTTTTTGCAACGCCAAGGTTAATTAACTGAATGGACAGTTTTAAGGTGTTAGGAACGTCTTTAATCATTCATGCCGATTGTGGTGTTCGATCCTACAGCTCTGGTACCGAAAACTATAGATTTTGACACTATCACACTGAAGAGGAATGAATGCGAAAAATTATATTAAAAATTAGAGTTCATGGCATGACCGGAGGAAATTCGTCTTTTAGAATGCCATTCTTTGTGTTCAGATACACTAGCTTGAATCCCGTGCTGCCAAACGGTCATGACAAATTAAAATAGATTAATACAAGAAACAGAAAATTCTGATATTACATTCGTTATATTTATTTATATTTGTGCATGTTTTTGGGCCAATAGTTTTCGAAAATCTGGCTCAATAAACGTGATGGGCAATATCACGAAGAATCATTTCCATTATTCGCGCGTAGTTGGAAATATAGTAGATGAACAAATTTCTTAGTTTCGTGGAAAATACGAAGAAGATTGTAAAAAATCTTCACTTGAGGTCTGAATTTCATTACGTTCTTCTTTTGATGGGATGTATGGCACGCGTAACTGAGTTATATAATCTTTAGTCAATGGATTTGAACTCGGTTAAAAGCGATGTCACTTAGATTATTTTTACACTTGGTTCCGAAATTTAACTTTTTATCTTCATATACTAGTCGTTGAAGTGATTCTTCTTTTCTCCGAGTAATAACCGCCAACGCGAATAAGGCCGACATGAAGTAAAACTTATTCAACGAATTTTCAGCTTTCGGCAGTAGTGAAACGGACAGAACAAATTAGGATTGGGGCTTGTGAGATCATTTAAATGTGATTTCAGAAATCGATGGATAGGAGATACGGCCGAGTGCAGTTTTATCTCTATGCGCTAAAAGTGATATTTCGAAGAAAATCTTCATATGAGGAATAACTTTTTGTATCGATAAGATAATAAGGAATTTCTGAATTATTGAAAATAAAATTGGCTTTAAACTGTCATGAAATTTTACTGTTATGTGAAAAAAAAGCTTGTGATATTTCAAAAAAATCGACACAGAACTGAAATGTTGATCAAGATACAAAGTTTTTGACTTCCTACTTTCAAACTCAAATAATTATCAAATGATATTCTAGCTGTTTTAGTGGAAAGTATGAGGTAATGTGACTTTTTAAAATCTAAAGTATAATAATAAAAATAATTTAACAACAAACAGAGAAAAATAAAAAGCTTAGCAAATTAACTTACAACCTACCCTAGCTTTGAAAACTCATAACATTTCAATAAAAGATTGCGCAGTTGCAGCAACTCCTCATATTGAAAATGGACAAATATAACTAAAAAAATCCAACAGAGCTAGATAATTATAGGAAGAATGTATACAAAAAGTTTTTTTAAAATGACATTCGGACTCGGGTATATTTTAAAGACGTTAAGGATAGGGTTTCTGTCTTAATTGGAGTGTGGAGTTGTGGTTTTGCTACCGTGACGTAACTACTAGGGTAGAAATTGGCTGCTGTTTCACCATAACCGTCAATCACTGTAATAGGGTATGTGTGCCCCTTTGCATTAGTCTTTTCATTAGGATTTTATGTGTACTTGCATATATGGTGCGTTGAGCCCTTAGTGCAAGTTGCCTGTATCTTTTCATTTTCTTTTGACTATCTGTTTCAAAATGGGGATCTCGGGGCCTTGGGATGTCTTTTGGTTATACCTGCATCCAAGTCAGAAAGTTCCCTTTGAGGTAACTGATTTGGTTAAGCTCCCTGATGACGAGACCGGTCGGTTACCTCGATTTTTGGTTTAGTTCTGGCACTACTACATAATTTTGCCTCTGGTGGGTGGAGCCCTGAGTCCTTGTTTTCTGTTTGAATTTTGTTTACATTCTTCCTATAATTATCTAGCTCTGTTGGATTATTTTAGTTATATTTTTAAAATCTAATTACACAGAAAATATCTTTAAGTTTAGATAATATTATAAAAATCGGCAGAAAATAAACAGTAAATAACAATTAATGACTTTACATTATACTTATATTAATAATCAAAAATAGGTTTTCCTTGACATAAAATGAAATTCAATTTTCAATCTCTCTGAAACTATTCTCAAATTTGAACTATCGTAGAGAACATTTTCCTCCATTAATTTATCATTTCAACTTGAGTTGTAAAGTCTTTATTTTGAACCACAAAATTCCTGCTCTAATGTCCAACAAACCTAGCGAAAAAGCACAGTAGCAGTAAATGTCACTTAAACTGTAAAATGCATACATAAGTCTTTCAATATATTTCACACAAACATTAACTTCCACTATAAAGGAAGATAGTTGAATTATCTTTATAGTCAAAGTAAATGAATTAGTTTTGCGTCATTCACATTAATATGTAAATTATCTAAAATATTTTCTAATTTAGAAAAATATTTTTTTGGAGCTATATGATTTATCGACGCTTTGAATAATCACTAAAATAGTTTTACAAGAGTAATCTATAATGTTAATAAGTTTAAACTAATCTTTACCTTATTAGGTACTTATCATCTGCCATATATTTGTGTATTTTTTTTGTTGTTGTTTACGAATGATATACATTTTGACGAATGAATTATCTAAATTTATTATCTAGAATGCCGTTAAATACTTATAAGAAATGTTTAAAATATTAAAAAGAAAGAAAAGGAAAAATTGTATAGCAAGGATTTAATTTTATAAAGTTTAATAAAAATTATTCCAATTTAACATCACATTATAAGTATCAAAATATATCTTTTATCAAAAAGACTATGTTAAATTTTATTGGGGAATTATAATTTCTGAGAGTGAAGATGCTTTATAACGTTTGCCATTAAATATACATTTCCAGTAAGTCGATTAACAGCATGAAATATCTAAAAATTTAGATGTACAGAGAAAATGCCACAGTTCTGAATCTGAGAAAAATAAACAAAAATACAATATGCAAGATAACTACTAATTTGTCATCGTTAAAACTTACTCATTAGTTTTATTTTGATAACTATTTATACTGACAGAATACACGTAAGCTCTTTAATATTGAAAACAAATGTTGTATGTAACACTAGCTTTTAACTATACAAATTTCTGTATTCATTATTTTTTCTATTATTTTATTCCTTATGTAATACATTAACAGGTAACATTAGACTTGATTTTATAAAACTCAAATAAGATTCTTCAACACAGATTCCGATTGTCTGCCTTTACATTTATTTCAGCATAAGATTTCAAAGTTTTTAAGATTATTTTAACAACAGTGAAAAAAATTAAAGTCAATAAATTAAGTAATATATCTCATATGCATATTGATACTGTAAAATTTCAGATGATTTAAAACGGTTAACGGTAATATTTAAGACGCAAATGGGCTATATTTATTTGCATGATATGCCGTACTTTCATATAACACAGTGCATAAAATATATATATAGTACTTAAAAAGAGGACGTGTTTGTATCAAACCGTGTGTTAAAGTTAATCTTACTTTTAAGTACCTGATGATTTCATTTTAATTATTGGATGTATCAGGTTTACCGCCGGTCTTTCAAGGGTCCGTGTGTCCTTCGATTGCCAGCATTAACAAAAGTGTTTACCAAGATTTTTTTTTCATTAAGTTGCGTTGCTCTCTGGTGAATGTAAGTAATGAAGCCTTAGTATCCTGAAGTCTCTCTTTCATATGATCTTATCTGTACTCATTTCTTTTTTCTGCTATCCATTCTCATAAGATGACTCTTTCGTGACTGTCTGTTTTCCTTTCCCTATTGTTGTTCGAGGCCAGAAACTGGACTTTTCCTTCTATATTCATCTTTCAGGACAAACATACATATAGACTTCTTGAATGTAAAGAATTCCTTAATAAAACAACTGAAAATATTGGATGATTATTGTCCGTAATTTTAATAAATTTGTTGCTTTATTATCCCATAAAAGAAAATACATTAGGAAGCTATTGATATACAAATAAAATTATAATACTTTAATACATTTTAGAATTATGTGATCTAATGTGGGATGTAAATGAATTTTTCAAAAATATAGATAGTCAGATTTCTGTTACCGGGAACATTTATCAGTGATAGAAAAGACTAGTTGATCCTTAAAACATTTGGAAATGCGTAACAGACCTAATTATTGCGGCGAAGTGACTCCGTAACAAGTCACACTAGTCAATGCGTTTACCAAGATTCCACAGTATAATCTAGTAGTCCCTTTGTGAAGTTCAAGTGATTTCTCTCGTGTGATTTCAATACGAAATCTTGTGACAGCTTGACTCTAGTTAGTTACCAATATATATACACTCATGGACAAAAAAATTAGCGCACCAAGAAATAATTGCGGGATCGTAACGAAACTTGCAATGAAGGTACATGTCGGGGAGATATGCAAATGATTAGAAATGCAGCGTGATTGCGCATTACGTATAGCCGGTAGAGGGCGTTGAACATCGTACTCTGTGGAGTATAAAACAGGTAACCAAAGCTTGTTTGAGTGTGCTGAATCATTTACAAAGGAAGAGCTGAGATAGACATGCAATTACGCCGTGTTCGAAGACAATATAAGCAGTTTTCGCAGTTTGAGAGAGGGAGAATCGTCGGGATGATGGAAGCTCGGTGGTCAGCTAGGCGAGTAGCTCGTCAATTAGGCCGCTCTGTTTGTGTTGTGAGGAGGTGTTGGGACCAGTGGACCCGAGAGATGTCATGTACACGAAGACCAGGCTCAGGACGCCCTCGACAGACCAGTCGTCGAGAAGACCGCCACATCGTAAGAAATGCACGCGTACAGCCAACTGCTTCATCGGCCGCCATCCAGGCACAGGTAGCATCTTCACTAGGGGCCTCTGTGTCTTCTCGAACCATACGAAGGCGCCTGGCTGAAGGATAGTTGGTATCGCGGCACCCATTATGTGTGCTGCCCTTGACGCCCACCCATCGACACCTCTGTTTGGAGTTTTGCCGCGCACGAGGAAACTGGACTGCAGCGGAATGGAACCAGGTCGTCTTTAGCGACGAATCCAGATTCAATCTCGGCAGTGATGACAATCGTGTTCGTGTGTGGAGAGCCCGTGGTGAACGCTTCAATCCTGCCTTTGCTGTACAGCGACACATCGCTCCCACAGCTGGTGTGATGGTATGGGGTGCCATTGCCTACAATACACGGTCACCACTAGTATTGTTCCGTGGCACCATGACAGCCCAGCGGTATGTTCATGAAATCCTGCAACCACATGTGTTTCCAAGGTTCCCAGGAGCCATTTTTCAACAAGACAATGCTCGGCCTCATACGGCAAGGGTGTCACAAGACTGTTTCCGCAATGTTACTACCCTTCCTTGGCCTGCCCGATCCCCAGATTTGTCTCCAATCGAGCTTATCTGGGATCATTTGGGACGACGAGTTGGGCATCCCACGAGTTTGAACGAACTAGAGGCAAGGTTACAGCAAATATGGAACGAAATGTCTCAAGACATCATACAGAACTTGTATGACTCAATGTCCGATCGTATCGCATCGTGCATTCGCGCTAGAGGGGGGTCCAACGGAGTATTAACTCCTCCGTTCTTTTGCCTTTTTCTCTGAAATAAATTATCCTTTTTCTTTGATTTTCTTATCAATTACTTATATCAATGTAGTCATTACGTATGTAAAATTTCGTTTCCTTTTGACGACTCCTTCTTGGTGCGCTAATTTTTTTGTCCATGAGTGTATATATGTCGGATTTGTTTAACATATATTATATATATATATATATATATATATATATACACTCAGAAGACCTACGAAATTTTGCTGGCTACTTTATTATGGGACCACCTTGTAGGAGAGCCAGCATTGCTCACTTGAGGGGGATGACACCGGAGTGACCAAGCCTTATTCGTGATTTGAACCAAAGGCCCACAGTGTGGCTTTTCAGAACTTTAACCACTACACTAGATAAAATAAAGTTTGTATCATTTATTGGCCCCTCTTGTTCAGAAAATTTGCATTTGCAGAGAATATTTAAATAACTTCATATAATAAAGAGCAAAAGGCAAACTTGGTCTTAAAATTAAAACTACTTGGTCCAATTCAAAAACAAATTGGTTACTTAATACACACAACTTCAAAGAATAGAACTCGTAGAATGTTACATATTGATATTTCCTGTGTTTCGGAAAATTCTCCGGTTGAACTATTAAATCGTAGCTAAGTAGATCTTTAACCATCACACAAAGCCATCAATTTCAATTTCAATTGAGCAGTAACACTTTTTACCACGTAAGCTATCGGCTACATTTGTAGAAATAACAGAAGGAACGAAATTAACCTTTAAATACCACCAAAACTTGCTTCCTAATATTTCGCGAAGTATGATTGTTCAAGGAACATTAATATTATTCTTATTATCTTTTGTTTCCTTTCATTGAGAAAATATTTCTCTGTTGACCTTCATTTATTTCAATTGCTGGAACCGATTTTCACTAGAAACGGATTTAATTAAGCAGAATTTCCCTTTCTACCTTTCCACCCCGTAGGAACTAAGATGGGTTTGCATTCGTAGAAACAGCACGCAGCGAGACAGATTAAAAGAAATCTAAACGTTCCAAGAACACTCCCCTCGCCCTCTCCGGTCGTGATATTACACACACACACACACACACATATATATATACACTGAAGTGCCATTGAATTAGGGATAGCAAAGCCTATGGAAATTGTGTAGCGCTGCGCATTATGTATACGCAAGTGAGGGCGCTGTGGTAACTGCATATATAGCGCGTACTGTGGTTGTTCTAAATTAGTTGTTGGAATTGTCAGTATGGGTAAACTGCCTGATTTAGACGCCTTCGATCGCGGACAAATCGTAGGTGCGCAACACATGGGCCATTCAATTTCCGAAATCGTCAGACAGCTAGGATTTTCAAGGTCGACAGTGTCAAGAGTTTACCAAGAATACATATATGGTGGAAAAAAAACTAGCGATCGGGCAAACTGCAAAGGACAATTAGCCTTGACAGTGCGTGGTGAAAGACGGCTCAGGCGTATTGTACGTAGCCAGCGAAGTCAAACATTAGCTCAAATTACCACCCAGTTTAATGACGGTGCCAGTCGTACAGTCAGTAAATGGACTGTGCAACGCTCGCTTCACCGTATGGGGTTCGGGAGCCGTCGACCTACGAGAGTACCATTGCTCTATACTCGCCATCGGGCTGCACGTCTTTCCTGGGCAAGAGAGCACAGAGACTGGAGTGTAGAGGACTGGAAACGAGTAGCATGGAGTGATGAGTCTCGATTCCGACTACTGAACGCCGACGGGAGGCTGAGAATATGGCGTCAGGCTCATGAAGCCATGGATCCTGCATGCCTGGCTGGAACTGTACAAGGGAATGGTGGCTCAATCATGGTCTGGGGTGTTTTTTCGTGGCACAGTTTGGGATCTTTAGTGCGTGTACCAACCTCCCTCAATGCAATTCGGTACGTAGAGTTGCTGGGTGATCACCTCCATCCGTTTATGCTGTTCTGTTATCCGCACGGTAATGGAGTTTTCCAGCAAGACAACTGTACCTCTCACAAGTCTCGGTTGGCTACTGGCTGGTTGGATGAGCATTCCTCTGACTTCTCTGTCATGAATTGGCCACCTAGAAGCCCAGACTTAAATCCTATTGAGCATCTTTGGGATGTTTTGGAACAAGGCGTGAAAGGACATCACACAGCACCAAAGAACCTTACTGAATTATGGACAGCTTTAGCCAATATTCGGCAAGCCATTCCCGTGGAACGTTTCCAGAAACTTGTTGAATCTATGCCTCGTCGTGTGGCAGCCGTTATCAAGGCCAGAGGAAGCCCAACTCGTTACTAGGTAGGTATCCCTAATTCAGTGGCACTTCAGTGTATATATATATCCGTTACCATCCGTCGTCACGTAGAACTCAAGGTATCTTCTCATTGAAACTACACCATAACCCTGCTGCGTAGAACTACTTCGCATTTACGTTCATGTGCATTTCACCACCATTTCCCTTGATTGAACCGGCAAGCAATTTCTGGTCACAGGGGTATTCGGGGAAGGCCACAACAATGCCTATTACTTAAATAAAATTAAATTTAGATATTGATTACAAATACGTATGTATTATTTTCTTAACCCTGACATTTACATTTCTCAAGTGACTAATAAGAGGAAGGCATGGAAATGGCCCGAGAATTTTAAAATAATACGTTAGAGTTTTCGATGCGGAATGTTCATTTAAGACCTAATATATTATTTTTTAAATGCTTTTTATTCCACTTACTTATTTCCTTTTCCCTAGAATGTTAAAAAAAAAATTAGTGATTTGACGAATACTTACTCTTGCAAAGATTACTGATAAAACAGTTCACAGGGATTATAAGAGTACATAGGTACTTTAAATATTTTTTCTATATGTTTTGGGTAAAGAATTCAATCTTTTAAGCTTCTTGTACGCTCAGATTTGAAAAATCCTTCTAATGGTGTTGAACTATAAGTATTTCCTCATCTTTTGTGTTTTATTTATTAATTGCAAATGGATAAATAAAGAACCATGACAAAATCAAGATGAAATAAATAATAAAAAAGAATACCCAATGAACAAGCAAAACACAAAAGGATTACAACACTAACTTAACTTATAATTGTTTCACTTTGTAAGAGATTGCTGGGATTTCATAAGAAAAAAAATAAAAATGGAAGAACTGCATTTTATCATTGTTAAATTCAGTAAAAAAATATATTAAATTGCTGTTGTATAAAAAAATTACTATAGATCATAAGAAATGATTTCTTTTACAAGAATTTGATCTTGAGGTTTAACAAAAACGAATCTGAAACGTTTAAAATCATTATCGACGATAAAAAGAAAAAAATGATTGATGAACAAAAGTTTCAATTGATTCTTTCATTAAAATATTTTTATTCAATTGAGATGATGGGTATGTAATGGGACGGAAATAAAAGGCAGTGAAGCGTACTCGCTACACCATTGTATTAAGGAAAAGAAGATAATATAAATATAGAAGTAAATAAACAAATTACTTACTTACACACATGCACACACACACACACACACACACACATATATATATATTATATATATATATATACAGTAGAACCCCGATTTTACGTTTTTCATGGGACCAGCGGTAAAAAACGTATGAAACGGGAAAACGTAAAGTCGGGGTTTAAAAAAATCTAAGCATATTGTTCAAAAATCGACACTTACCGGATGAACTATTGGAAAAAATGTGTAATCTTTACTTGTCTTTTTCTTTTAGATGCAATTTCAACTACAGCACGTTCAATACTAACAATTTTTTTTTGCAAATTTTCTTTTTGGTTTACATTCGAAACTAAAAATTCTTTCAGAGTTTCTATCTTTTAAATCGCTTGATCAGCTGTGGGCACTGTAACCTCCGTTATTTCTTCTTCATCTTCATACCACTATCTTCGGAAGCAGGCATTAAATTAGATATCGAAGGAATTTGTGAAGTGGTGAGATATGCATCGCAGTCGTTATACGTGTCACCGACTTCCGGGAGATTTTCACCTTCAGCCACGAAATCTTCTTCTTCCGTTTCATTGTAATCTGAAGGGCTAATTTCATCGTTGGATTCCGAGAAGCCTGCTTTATTTAACACATCGGTAATGCATTTGTTGTCGACACTGTCCCACGCTGGAGCAATCAAATTCAGAGCTTCCAGAACATTTTATCTTTGTTGTAGAAGCATCATGCAGGCCACCGGAATCAATAAAAAGAAGTGATTTCCTAACCAGTTGTTTCCTGTAATGGGATTTAAATGATCGGATAATTCCTAAATCCAAAGGTTGAAGTTGGCTGGTGCAGTTTGTTGGGAAAAATTCTACTCGCACATTTTTCAATTTAAGATCCAAATGAGAGGGGCAGTTATCAATAAAGAAAAAATTATTTTTCGCTTTTGTAGTCGCATTCTTTTTATCCAGTTTTCGAAAATAATCTTCAAACAGCGATTGAGTCATCCACGCCTTTTTATTCGAAGTGTAATCCGTAAGTAAACTTTTCACATTATTGGAATACCGTAGTTTCTTTGCTCTACCGATCACAAGAGTTGTTAATTTCTCACTTACGTCGGCATTAGTACATAATAAAACAGTTAAGCGCATTTTTGAAAGCTTTCCCCTGTGGCAATTTTCGCCCTTGACCGTCAATGTTTTGTCGGGTAACAAGTTGGAAAATAGTCCCGTCTCGTCGGCGTTGAATACGTCTCTTGGAATGTACTCCTTTAATAAATTTGGCAAAGTGTCCTCTTTCCACTGCTGAACAATTGCAATACCCACACCATCGGATTCTCCACAGATAGATTTAAAACATAAATCTGTCGATCCAGCCATTCGAGGCAGAGCAGCCATGGAGTTTCAGCCTTTCAGTAATTTCCAGCGCATTTTCTTTAACGATGGATCCGTTCATTGGAATTTTTGATGCCCAGGCTTCCTTGAACCATTCCATTGAAATTTTTTCTACATCATCATACGGAGATGTCTTAAGAGTTTTTCGTTTCTTTACAGATTTTCCGAGTTTTTCAGTACTTAACTCTACTGAATCTTCTTGCTTTAAATTCGTTTGCAAAGTTGAATATGCAATACCCAAAGATTTAGCGAGATCTTTAGTGCCATGAAATTCTTTAAATTTTTCGATGATTTCGTCCTTTTTGGCTAGAGAGAAACATTTTCGTTTAGACATCCTTCCTTCAGGTTAAGAACGCTCGACAATGAGAAAAATGGCTACGGTTCTCAAACGAACACTTACAGACCAGTTGAAACCAGTTCTACCTTTAGTGTGTTGCATGGAATGCTCAAAGTCCCCCCTTTCCATATGAAGTGTAGACATTGGACAATCAAACCAAAAGAGATCCTTCCCCTCTTTCTCTTTTGTTGACAGAGAGTGATCGAAGAATCGAAAGGAATTGCCGTGATTCTCCCCTGACTTGCGGGTGTCCCGTGCTTTGCTCCTTCCCCCACCCTTTTGATTTTGACACTGGGAGGAAACCCCTCAACCCAGTGTCAAACCCCTCCTGCCTACCACAAACAGACAAAAGGACAATAAGATGGAACAGAAAGAATGCCTGAACGGCTTCAAACAGTAAAGAATCAAATTTTTCTTGAAAGAAAGAACTCGAAAAAGTTTTGTGAGCCTTGTAGAGGAAAAATGATTTTGCTCTTTAGACAAAACGTATTAAGCGAGATTTTCTGGAAAGTGGTAACGTAAAATCCGGGATATTTAACATTACCAGTAAAGGAAATTTTCACTGACCAGCAGAAAATAACGTAGGAAGCGGGATAACGTACGAAACGGACAACGTAAAATCGGGGTTCTACTATATATATATATATATATATATATATATATATATATATATATATATATATATATATATATATATATATATATAAAAGGGAGGCACTATAACAATCCTCAGGCAGGCACTATAACAATATCCATTAACAAAACAATGGGCATTTACGGCTAGCGATGGCATCTTGAACTGAGATGTTGTGGATGGTCGAGCGGCATTAAAATCAAACAAGCAATCCATTTGAAATGGACGGACGATGGCCTAATGACTAGGGCGCTAGCATTCGGTTCTAAAGTCTGTCGGTTAGAGTCCCACTCTTGGTATGGATGTTTGTAGCCGTTCAGAATCGGCTTTAAGCAGTAGGTCCAGGTCTAGTTATCCCTCGTGTAGTAAAAAAAGATCGTAGCGATCCTAACCAACCAACCAGTTGATGGGATTAATAAATTTATCAACTCTTGCGCATTATTGATATCTAATTTTTTAACATAGATAAGAGGTATAAAGAATAAAACTAGTTACATTTTATAACAAAGACAGGAATCAGTGCTTATTGTCCTCTTTACTACATATGCAAACGGTAAGTCCTTCAACGCACTTTGACGGCACGCAGTTACACGGAAGAGATTTTAACACCAGTTGTACTGCCTATTCTATCAAGTCGCCCAGGTTCCATTTATCAGCAACACAACGCTCGTCCACATACTGCGCGACTCTCCCAACAATGTCTTCATGGATGTGACGTACTCCCATGGCCTGCCAGGTCACCAGACCTCTCGCCAATAGAGCACGTCTGGGACGTGCTTGGAAAGCAACTGCAGCCGTCCCGGAATACTGGTGAATTAACTGCCCAGTTGCAAAGATTATGGCATGATCTTCCGCAGAAGGTCACAGGTGACCTCATTGATTCGATGCCACGCCGTGTTTCGGCTTGTATAGCTGGCAGAGAGGGATTTACTACTTATTGATTTGTAACATTTTCATGCCATATCTTCTTAATAAAACGATCGTTTTCTTCTGAATTTGTAATCATTTGCTTATTTCTTCATACACTACATGCATGTTAAGTTTCGTGATAGTAGCTCGTTTCCTTCTGGGTCTATATATTTTTTGTGACAGAGTGTATATATTACCAATTAAAATATATTTAATTTTTATGAAAAAACCATGCTAGATTATTATGAGTAGATATCCTGTAATTTGACTTTCAAAAAACTTCTGCTTTTCAACTCAATTCATGTCTTCCTAAGATGAAAATTGTAAGTATTTCAGAGAAGTGGTAAAATGTTTCTAATAATCTTATATTATATATATATAATTGTAAATTAATGATTTTTATTCAAATTGGATTTAAACAAATTTAACTAAAGTTTCTTTAAAATTTTCATTATCTTGTAATGTCTAAAAGAAAAGTAAAAAGCCCATTACATTAATCTTGTTTTGTGAAATCAAGGGCAAAAATAGATTTAATGTTAGCCTTAGAGTTTTCATCTCCATCGAGATAGGAATAGATTTTAAATATTTGTCATGAACAGAGAAACGATTAACATATGACAAAATCAAAGTTTTATAATAAAAATTCAAGTATTCTCCTAAGTATTTCAATAAATAGCAAGTGTGTTTGAATCTCATGTGACACTTAATTTTCAAGCCATCAAAATTAAGTCAATTAAAATATTTTCTCCGTTTACCCTGTGCTTTCATAAACATATGTCTGGAAGTTATTCAAAGGTAAGTACGAGCAAGTGTATCAGATGCAACTACCAGATAAAAGAGGTAAAAATTCCAAGTAACATTTAAAGGTATATTACCTAGTTTTATTTTAATAAAATCAGATTGGTTATATACATATATATATATATATATATATATATATATATATATATATATATATATATATATATATATATACACTGTTCTGCATAGTAGATATGAATAAAATAATTTCTTTCAAGAGATTCTTACGTCAATCAGAACACCCATCACGTAATTCTCTCTGAATGGACGGATTCATTCCTTTCAAGAGATCTGTAACAAGATGTCTACTGGAATATGTAGCATACGAGTAGCATACATTTACATACATTTCTATCCGGACAGTTATAAACACATGCAGTTTCCAGGATATCGGGACAGGAAATTCTTTTCAGAGGAGAAACACAAAGAGACATTTCTATGGCAATTTTCGGAGCATTCTTTTCATCAATAATGTAGTGTGTGTGTGGAAACAATCTCCGAAAAGCTCTTGGTAGTTTAAGATGTACCGCTTGATAACCTGTGAGAGAAAGCTGTGCGTGTTATTATTTATGTTTTGTGGTGACAACGAATTATATCTGTTTGGTGTACGAGGGGTATCATGATATACGTGTATATTAATGTGTTGAAAGCGACTTTAATTTATTTTTGCATATTCACCGTAAATGACATGTGACCCGTAAAAATGGACTTGATTGAGTTGAAACCAAATGTATTTTTAGAATAGTTTGAAGTACATAGGAGAATTGTTGTATTTGTTTACTGTTTGTGCGATGTAAGTTTGTATAAGTTTGTAGAAATTTGTGCGATGCGCGAAAAAATAGTACTACACAGAAATAATCCCCCCAAATATATATTATTAACACAAACTGGCATGCATCCCTGATAATTCTTAAAGCAATATGAATGAAACTTATAGACATAGCACATTAAAAATTTTCAGGTAGTCTCTTTAACGAAACTATTTCAGGTAGTCTCTTACCGTGGGTTATTAACGTAGGATTACTTATAGTTGCTTACCTCTTTTGTATGAATATATATATATATATATATATATATATATATATATATATATATATACGTATGTCAAAATTTTGACGCATTATGGTACTTTTCTGTTTTGTTTACTGTTTGCCCAAGCGATACAAGCTGGCTATGGGGTGCTGCCAAAATTATAACTCGCGACGCAGTACATCTGAAATTTTGCTTTCCGGAGGACCGCTATGGAGGAACGAAATCCTACGTTAAAATCTTTTCTTGAAAATTTCCTGTTTAAAGGTATAGATAATAATTCAGAATGTTAGATTTATAATGCCTTACAAACTCTTTTAATTTAACCTCGTGAATCCTTATTGTGTATTCCGCCATATCCTATATAATTGTTGGGTCCTTGGACCATAGAAGACACTCATATCTATTAATCCTATCATGTATACTTGAATCTTTACCCTTCGTGTGGAATTTCCATTTCCTCTGCTGCAAAGTGTATCGGAAAAGTAATCGTTATGTATTAGCAAGGTATTTAAAATTAGCCTTTCAAAATTGCACTTATTTCCAGAGTCATAATTATGAGATTTATTTCTATTATTAATTAGTAAAATTTAGTATTATATTTAAATACGTAGTTTCTAATTTCTGTCTAAACTAATTTATGTAGTTAAAACTATACATTTGACGTTACAATGCACTCAAGGAAAAAAGACTCATCGGAGAAGTGGAATTTTCTTCGTGGTATTTTGCATGCTTCCAACATTTTCAATACTTCACTTATAAGAATTAGCATTATTTATCAATATTTTGAAAAACTGAACTAATTTGACCTCTTGAAATGAATTGCAATGGATGCTTACTCATATTAAAGTAGTTACTGGAATTTCCATCAATTTCTAAAATGGAAATTTAAATTAAAGTCCTTGCTTTTCGTAAACAACGGTACTGGGGATAGGTTTTTCAAACACTTTCATTTCGAATTAAATGACTTTAATCTTTCTAATAATTTTATGTAATATTTTCTTTATTTAAACTCTAGCATCTTTATCAATTTTCGCTTTTAGATTATTATTTACGAAATTATTTATAAAATTTTTCAACATTTAAAAGATTGGAAATGAGTTACACATAAGCTAGAGAATTATGAAATGCAAAACAAGATATCTCTTATGCATTTTTTTTATACAAAAATTTAACATCCGCTCTCATTTTACTCCACATGCTTTTGAAATACTTCTTCTAAATTCATTATTAATTATTATTAATACCTTACTTGAATATCCAAATATCCAAAACCTAATTGTTTAAATAATGGAGCCGTAATTCTTTATTAAGGTTTCAATATATCTTGCTAACTTTAGAAAATCGAATTGAAATTTGTAATCCATTAATTTTAGAAGCAATATGTATGAACTCTTCGATTCAGATGAAATACCACTCAATTTTGAATATTTTGTCGTATTTAAGGGCTCAAAATCAGCGACATTTGATATTAAACTTGTGCCACAGATATGGATTCATCTGTAATTGCATTATCAAAGTTTGTTTTCGAGATCATAATATTGGATATTCAGAATTATGACAGGAGTATTAAGACTTGAATGAAAAGAATTACTTGCCATACCGATAGATTTAGGGTACTTAGAGTCACTGTATTATTTAATAATATTGAATTTACAAAGAATTTACTGAAGGTTTTACAAAATAAATGACTTATTTTAACCTTTATAAATGATAATTAAAGGTATTTTCTGTCTTATTCGAAGATGAAACAATGGGAATGAGAGTTCACATAAGCTTAAGAGTGTGTGAAGATTAAATTCGTTTTCTTTTGTATAATCGGATGACACAATATTTAATCAGTTTATAATTTATTAGATTTTCTGACTAGTATTATTCATAAGATATTAGAAACCTTTCAGTTATTGTTACTGTTTTGTCATAGTGCAGTTTTAATTTAAAATTTTATCTTCCTTATTATAATATTGTTAGAATTATTTTTTATAGCTACTAAAATAATATCAACATAATTACAAGACAGATAAATTTATATTGCAATTGTTTAGATGTATATCAATCTCCTTTCTGATCACTAATTATGAATTTTAGTTCCAAGTCCAGAATTTCTTGGCCCCTATGATGTCCGTATAATGTTATTGTCCTCAAGATATAAACATTGATCTTGTATAAAACAAAGTTCCGTTATTACTTCTTTTCAACATACTATACCTTATAGAAGGGGGCTCTGTAAATATGACATAAACTCTGCACAGCTGCATTCCTTGTTTTGTTCTGTACTATATCTGGCCGAACAATGTTCTTCGAAGAAACAAAAATTATTTACGTCACGAATCCGTTAAAAAGAGAAAACTTCAATTGAAGTGCATTTTATTCAATGTTTAAACCTGAAAAGGCCCTTTCTAAATGATTCTCTTATTTTAGTTTTTCAAGCGAAAAAGAAGTTGACATGAGCAAATCCTTATAATCAAAGACATGTAGATGATTGTTGTTGAATCTGAGGTGAACGTTATGGAAGTAATCGATTAGGGTCAATCGCTTGAAGTTGAAAAAGTACTACACCGTCGCCAATCATGGGTGTGTTATATTTTCATGGGAGTCATGTGTATCAAGTGAGCGTTCTTTTTTGTTCTTGCTGTGGCAGGGAGGGGTGGTGTGGGTTGGAGTGGGTTGCTCCCAGGGCATCGGAGTCCGTTGTGAGGACCTCGGTGCTTGGCAACGGGGAGAGTGAATGTGAGTCCCCTCGGGGGAGTGGGATCCTCTGAGGGAGTCACTGTATCAACCTCACAGCTTCGGTTGTCACCACTTCCACACAGTCCTGGCTGGAAACCCGGAGATGGCCCGGGCTAATAGTGACAATGGACTTTGGGGCCCCGACTTTCGCCCTGTGGCGTTAGGTCCTGTTGCTCAGTTTGTTCTAAGCTAACTCGTACCTGTGTAACTCTGTGGATGCTGTGGGATTATGATGCACCGAGTTAACGACTGTCTTCAGGTACTGCGTTTGTCGCATGCCTAATTGGTGGAACGACGTATTATGTTGAACTTTTGTTGTTGTTGTTTCAGGTCAGTACAATGCCGACGGTTAAAATATTTCAAATACGTAAAAGGCTTGTTGAATAAACGACCATTTAGCAGCTCGAATAAGACAAAAACATATTAAGGAACATTCAATCCAGTACGACTTCACCTAAAAGAATCATAGTTCCACTTATGTACCGATTGCGAATCAAATGAGACATCCTTACATTAGGATACCATGCGAGTGGAGAAACATTGGCTATTTTTTTTCAGAAAGGATAACGTCATCAAAAGAATACTTCATTTTAAACTAAGATATTTCTTTATTCAAAAATAGCTAATAATTCTTTTTAAATAATTTAAATAAATTCTTCAAAAGCAGACAATTATAAATTAAATTTATAATTAAAATGGTATTGCACAGTACTTTTTAAATCAATGACAAAACATAGTAATGCTATTTATGCTATGACTTCAGTATAGTAATACATTAAACTATTTGTTTACATATTTGAAAACAATATTGGTATTGAGATTTTAAGATTAAACCAGTAAGCTTAACTTACGTCGATAATATTAAATATCTTCTGCACACTTAATTTTAAAGTGCATTTTAATTATTTATACTGCAAAACATCAATTTTACATATTAATACTTTTTCTTGATCTTTTAATTACATTTTGCTAAATGTGTTTTTGAAGGACACCCATTTAATTTCATTTAGTATATGCAAATCCAATTCTCTGACAGAAAATTTTAATTTACATTTTAATTTCAGTCTGTAACATATACTTGAAAAAACACGATTACTCTTTACATAAAGCGTATAATAGCAAATTCCTTTGAATAATATATAATATCTCCGACAAATGTCTGAATCCATCCGAATTCATATGGGAAAAATTAGTTTAATAGCATTTCAACATTAATATTATGGAAATAAGTTCTAAATACACATATCGTTTTAACTATTGGATGATTCTGATTTTGACAATCTTATCAAAATGCATTAGGAATTCAAAAGACCTGGAAGATTTAATATCACAGTTTGCTCGGAATCTGGATTAGATTGGAATAGATGCTTTCAATGTTTATTTACGAAGTACAATTTATATGTACATGAGGATTCAATTCTCTCGGATATGAGTGATTGATCTATTTATCCTTCTTAAAAGCCATGGAGTTAAATCCATAAAATGTGAAAGACTGAAGTTCTAAGCGAAATATACGTTCAAACTGAGTTACTATCACTTAATTACACTTTCAGAGGATATTGGAAATGTAGTTCAAAGACATGGTTTATTAGTATGCCATTGATTTTGTTAACATCAAAATATGATGATATGTAAGCATTAGTATAATTTTTTTTTAATTTTAAGATATTATAACATTTTAAAATAAGAGAGAATGTAATAATATGAATTATTAAAATTTACTTTATACTTTATACATGAGCTATGAAAAACCATTAATTTTACCTATGTGTATAAACCTTGCAGAGTTAAAGATGAAAAATTATTTTAATAAATCTTTACTACTTGTTGAATTTCTGATAAATGTGTATCATTTTAAAATTTTATGTGTTTGCTCATATTTATAAAGAATGCCCGATGTGAAAATACCATCAATTGATCATTCTTTTACCTAAGATCGAAATACCTAAGAACGAATAACAACTAGTACCAGATGAAAAAATAATTGTAATCCATAAAGTATATATGCATGTACAATTTTATTATATATATATAATATATATATATATATATATATATATATATATATATATATATATATATATATATATATATATATCATGTAATCAAGCATAAATCCGATCATCACATCTCATATGATGGTACATTTGTCTTGTGCGTGTATAATAATTTCATACGAATTATATAAGTATTAGAGATAGCCAACAATATGCTACAAAACAGTACATTCACAATTATTATACTGGTTATTAAATTTTCCAAATCTTATTTTCAAACACATGCACTATTGGATATTTTTTATGTTATTATTGAGAATATTAGAAGACTATACATACAGCTTGAAAATTTTTAGATTCAAAAAGTAATTTTGAATTTTGATTTTAAATTTAAATTTTCTGGAGCTCTGTATTTTACTAAAATGAATAGGTTTTTCCAATATATTCGTTGTCTATTTCTGTAGGCTGCAAACTTTATTTCTTACCGTTCAAGGAGTTGCAGTAGACTTCTAATATCAAACTATTCGTATGGTAGAAAACTCATCCCATAAATTGAAAAAAAATTCATTCAAAATTCCAATTAAACTGTGTCCACTTGTAAAATAAATATGAAGCAGATTGGTAAAGATTTAAATCTTCTCCTTTTCTTTAAAATAACTATTCACATACGGTAATTTTTCAATCACCGCCATATATAAAGGCGTCTTTTTAAACCTCGTTCTGCTAAGTTGACTTTAGCGCTATAAAAACCAGTGAACCATGTTCAAAGAAATAAGAGATACAATGGATAAATCGGCTTAGAAATTAAACAATTAATTAAAACGCACATATGAACAATAGCGTTAAATCTGTGCTTGTGTTTTCTGGAGAAAATTAAAACAGTCTTTATTTGTAAAAGACCACAGTACTGAGTGTAGAGTAATGGCCATTAATGCCCAATTAGACAGTGTCATTATATATTTGAAAGGCAGATTATTGTTTTTCATTTTATTCTTAAAAACATAAAAGAAGAAAATCTGAAGTATTTATTTTACTACAAGGTTTTAAATATTTATAAGATATTTTTAAATTACAAAACCAAAACTCAAAAAAAAATATCCACTGATCATGCTGTAAGCATTTAAGTCAAAAGACATTGTCGTACGGTATAAAAAATTTAGAGAAAAGAAGGGAGAAAACTGTAGTACCTATCAGTTATCTCTCATAATCCTATAGCGTGCCTTATTTTTATTTTATTAAGAGTTGGTTTCTCTTAAAATCAACAGCCTTTGAGTTTTATTTACTGCTTTAAAATTATTAAAAGAACTTGAAGCCAACCCCACCAAATGCTGTCTGGTCGAAGCTACAGACAGGATAATTATGCAAGATAAATTTTTAGATAATAATTATAAGTGGAATAAAGCTATCCCATATTTTAAAAGGTGCTATAATTTTTAAAAAAATGTAGGTCGCGGTGACAAATTTGGTAATGACAGCGAGCCAATGAGCGAGTCAGCACTGGTTCGATGCCTGTTGCTGACAAATCCACAGCAGCGTACACTAATGGCGGCTGATGCACGAAAAATCTGTCGTGGCTGCAATGTCCTACAAGTTTTCAAATTTAACTGTGGTGGTGCGGGGTAAAGTGTACCGGTCTCGTCACTTGACTCAGTTCTGAATTATGGGACCGGCTGTAGGGGTTCATGCTGGCCACTTATAGGGTGCCCTAGGGTGTTTCATTCTGTAAGACAAAAAATAAAATGTATATTTTTTGCAGACTTTGCTTAAGCACCGAATCTCAGTAATGGAAAATATATGTATGCCAAATTTCAAGAAGATTGGATAATATTTAGAGGTTGCACACTTTGATCAGTTTTGTAAAAGTAGGCAAAAAAATACGAATTTTCAATGTTAATTACTTTTATTGGGAAAACTTGAAATCACAAACTTAAAATAATATTAAAAGTAGACACTAAGATTAATAGGTAGTACAATAGGCAAAACATGTGTTATATTAATCAACTGTGAACGAAGCAATCCGTTCTTTTGTTTGCTTGGTGATGACTTTTTTGTGATGCCCGACTACCACCAACAAGAATTGTTTTTGTTGTTAGTTCCTAACCGATTCGGTAAACTTTTTTATCAGAACAATTCATCTCTCTGCTGTATCATTGACACCTTAAGAGCGTTAACATGGCTTCTTAGAGAATCACTGTAGTATTCTGTCACGTCGTGGATCATAAACAATTCAAAGATCGTCTTTTAATTATTAGCAACGAAATGGCTCATGTCTTTTCCTTCAAAAAATAGGTTTTCACCTTCTAATCGTTTCATTTCCTTTTTCTTTGCAAGTTTGGTTTCTAAATTTTTAGTCACATTTTCCTTATCAGCCTGAGTAATACGTTCGTCCAAGAAATCCAATCCTATGTTTGTTTCTGACAGATACCAAATGAGTTTCTTAGCAACTGTGAAAGCACTTTTTTAGACGTCTGCGTCTGGGTAAGTGCTCAAAAGCTGTAGCATATCCAAATCTTTCTTTGGAGCCCATAACTTACAATTGCCTGTTGCCAAAAGCGAACACATATAAGGCTGACAAAATGTGGATATCGTTTCATTCCTTTCAATACTCGTTGATGAATAGTCAACTGTTTAGTGAAGAGGACAATTTTAAGTTCATGTATTACATGATGTAGTATCAGTCCTGTATTAGATGCTGTAGTATCAGTCCTGTATTAGATGCTGTAGTATCAGTCCTGTATTAGATGCTGTAGTATCAAAAGATATACCGATCATATTGTCACGTAGCCCAAATCGGTCCAATTCCCGAATAACTACTACAACAATCTGCTCACCAGTGCCGTTCAGGGCAACAGGTACGCCAAGCAAATGCTCAAAGCTCTCTTTGCCAGTCACTAGAACAGCAACTCTATCTTCCAAAGTTTTGACACACTCACGGACAACTGAGGGCAACAGTTTACTATCCCAATGCACGACCAAATAAAGAGGATTTTCAGAGAGTGATTTTCGTCCGTCTGAACAGATATATTTGCTTTCCTCCACACTTCCTGTAGTTTAGTACTGGTTTGATTTAGCAGCATTCGAAAGTGTTTTTTTCAGTTCCTTGTAATGGTAAATAAAAACTAAAAATATTTGTTCCTTTGAAAGGATCCGAACTCCTAAAATCTCACCACTAGTCACCTTTCCTAGCAGCCAAATTCATCTTTTGGTTCCCATTTTAAAGTTCAATTAACAGCAAAAGATGAAAGAAATACACGAGAAGCACATTAGTACAAAGCACTTCAATATTAGAAATTTTATAGCTTGAGATAAAAGTGATCAATGTGTGCAACCACTAAATATTATCAAAACTTCTAGAAATTTGACATAGTATATATCTTTTACATCACTGAAAATCGGGGCGTTAGCAAAGTCATATGAAAATCACACCTTTGGAAAAATGAAACACCCTAGGGTGCCCCCTTAAAAGAGTCTCACGGTGTTCATACAGGCGAACGTCTGGCAACAAGTGCCCCAGCATTCGAAGAAAAAATTAAAAACACAATAATAATGTCCTTTGTCTTTTTCACACTCTTCCTGTGAGTGTTTATAACGTACTTTATGAAATTACAAATACATCATATGTTTGATGGTTTTTGTTCTCATTTCATTGTTACACTATTTCAAATATACCCTTTTCAATAAATGGAAACCACTTTACGAAATAACAGAATGCTGGTACCGTATCAAGTATCTGCGTATAACAATTTTTTTCGTAAGGTATCCCGACAAGAACCTTAGGATAGTATTCTAATAGTAAAATCTTTTAACATGCATTCTTTTGTCAGTCATTTCACAACTGACGAAAAAAATAATTCAAAAAAGTATGCAAATGATGTGTGTGTGTGTATAAGTAT
>OU015491.1:130289902-130387380 GCA_907164885.2 Dolomedes plantarius | reverse complement strand
TTATCATTTCATTAAAAGATGAAAAGGGAATCATAGGTGTTGTATATTTCTAAAGAGACAGCCATTATAAAAGGTATGGTGGGACACCATGTAATATATTCAAATTTCTGATAAAAATATATCTAATTTTATTTTTATTTTTTCTTGTTATCATTTGAAACCTCACTAAACAGTTTAAGCACTAATATTTTCTAATTTGAACTATTTATAAGTAATCAGACTTACTGCAAAAAATGTTTCAATTTTTTTATGACATTCTAGATTATTCCATCGTAATGTCTGTTGATTCAAATTCTATTTCGCGTTCGCAATATTTTTCTTAATGAATATCTAAAGTTTTCTTGCCTGTCAGACGGTATTAAGTCAATCTAGACTTTCTTGCTTTTTATCCAAGTTTTATTTATTTACAAGAAAACAACAAGAGACATAGAATAGGATATCGTGGTTTATCACCTCGTTCGCAGAACAAATCCTAACTACCAGCATAAAGGCATCAATCGCATGTCAGAGTACACGCAGGGCCTTCTGTTCTCAGTATTTGAGTTTCAACACCTGTTTATCTATATTTAAATCTCTTTCTTTAATACTAAGAATCACATATTAAAAGAGTAGTTAAAATAAAATGAAAGCATTATCAGCCCATTTCAAAGTGACATCCTTATTTAATGAAATAAGAGATCCTATACATTTAAATTCGACTATGAGTCCAACCATGGAAAATTCCAGGAATGTAGCAATTATACCTAATTAGTCATTGTGTATAGTAAAATGTTTTAATATGAGACAATGGCAGAATTAAATGTCTCTGTAGATAGCTTTATCACAAACACTAGCACGCAATATAAATATCTTGAATTTAGATTTTCAATTTCGTAACCAAAAGAGTAAAATTATCAACAAATGTTATTACTTTACAAAATCCCTGTTGTTTAAAGAACTGTTTCATTTACTTCGTAGAATAGCTTACAAATAAGAAAATCAACTCAATGATTAAAATAAAATAAAAGAAACTAAACCCAAATGCAGAGCAATTCTCAAATTTTAGACGTTAGTAGCGCAAGTAGATTTATTTGTTATTGTGTGAGCGTAGTTAAATAAAATATTTAAATACTTTTTCTTTTGATTCAAAAATATGACATTGGCACTCTTTACCAAATAATGGGATGTACAAAATCAAATATTTTATGTCTGTTTTCCGTTTATTTAAACATTTTCATGACATCATTCATGAGTTAACCTTTAAGAATAAACTTCCTATTTCGTTCAAAAATAATGTAAAACTGACGAGAAAAGCAGGTAATATAGTTAATAAAATATTCTCAGTTAATTCCCAATCAACCCTAATTAGAAGCGTAGTATTATTTTTTTTCTTCTTTGCATTTTAGAGATCAACATGTCTAGCCTCAGAAATGAAATCAGAACCTTCAGCTTACCAACGAGGTAATGTATCCTATTCACCCTCAAGTCATGGCATCTACGCTCAATTAACTTATTCCCCCTTGACTGAAAGAAAACGAGCTATTGACCCCTTATAGAATTTATTATTTTTTTCTTTCTTACAGTATACTATGACAGTTTTAGAGGTAATTACACTCACTTCCAAAAGTTAAGCATTTAGCAGTAAAATGCGAAAAAATGGATAAGTAATGCTTTGATTGACATGAAATGCTGCAAGTAAGTAGCTCTATGTTTTTTCATGAACAAAACAGGAATTACATACAGAGATAAAAAAATATTGAATCTTCATAAATTATAAGATGACGTCATATTTGCGTCATTAACAAAATGATGTTTACATGCAAAACAAACAACAAAAACCGACATCAATAGGGTATGTTAGCACCCCTAAAATTCATAAAAAGTGTACAGCGCGTGATCATGCTTGTTATAAGGTGATCAACCCCCGCAGAGTCCAGTAATCTCCATTCCTCCTGTAGGGCAGTTTCTAGTTCTCTGAGAGTGGCTGGAGGTGGGAAACGTCTACATACAGCACTGCCGAGGGCATCCTAAAGATTTTCAATTGGATTAGGGTCTGGCGAGTAAGCCTTCCACTCCATACGCGCAACCCCCCTCCCTCTCCAGAAAGTCGTCAACGATGGCAGCTCTATGGGGACGGGCATTATCGTTCATTGAAACGAAAGAAGGACCAACTGATGCAGAATACATTTTCACAGGGGGGTCTAGGACTTCATCTCGATAACGTCCAGCCGTCACAGAACCTCGCCTGTAGATATGCAGGTCGGTGCGATATCCCAATGAAATCCCTTCCCAGACCATGATGCTTCTACCGCGGAATGCGTGATGTTCAGTGATGTTCTCGGTCCAATTGCGTGTGCCTTGTTCCCTCTAGACACTTACACGCTTATCATCGGGTTGTAGGGCAAATCTGGACACATCTGTGAACATAACGTTGTCCCAATCAGACACAGTCCAATTGACACGCTGGTGGCACCACTTTAATAGTGCCCCTATGGATTGGACGGATAAAGGAACACAAACTTGTGGTATCCGGGCGTACAGACCATTCATGTGTAGCCTTCGACGAACAGTAGTGGCATATATCGGTCATTTGTAAGAACCAATGGTCGCTGCACCCATAGATGTCACACGTGTGGAGGTCGATCTTCGATTCCGCTTCACTACAACAGCAATATACCCATCTTCCGAGGGGGGTCGTAACCCTTGGACGACCGGTTACAGGTCTTCGGACAACTGTTTGGCTGGTTTGGAATTGTTCCCACAATCGTGAAATGACGAAATGATGAACGCTGAAGAAAAGAGCAACATCTGTGATAGACTGCCCTGCTTCAATGCGTCGGACAGCCCGACAGCGTTCAGAATCTTCCATTCGTCTTCTGGAAGCCATAGAAACACGTCTAGCTTGAAAACAAATCGTACGAATGTTCTAAACACCTTTCATCAGCACTTACATGCAACTCTTGTAACCCTTCACAATGCCGGCTGCATGTTTTTGCCGGCTGCATGCAATACGACTGCATGTTTTTCATATTTCTCGACACGAAACCTTGATTGGCTGTTACCTAACATATTTGCATACTCCTTTCTACCTTTGCAGCAAATTTCAGCTTCTTTAATTCAGATTGGCTTACGGAAATTAACATTTTCCTCTCCGTGCTTAACTTTTGGAAGTGAGTGTATTTACATGATTTAACTCACACACACACACACACACACACACACACATATATATATATATATATATATATATATATAATTCTTTAAATGTTTTTTAAAAACTTTCTACACAGTTTAGGTTCTACATCAGGAGTGTTATCCAGATAGATATTCACACCAATGAAATCCCGTACTCAATCTAATGAAAAGTTTACAAAGTAGTACAGGTTATTACAGAATATGACTACGGAAAACTTATGGACTAACGTTCGGGAAGCATTATTATTGTGAATACCGGTGATTTTAATTTTGGAGTTATTTTTGCTCAGTTTGATCGAAAAAATCGCATTATCCGCAGTTCAACCACTCCTGAAGAATACTGTGTACTCTTATAGGTATACTCTAATAGAGTACTGTGTAGTAACCATGCTATACAAATAACTTTGCTTTTAGCCACCTTATGTTTTGTCTAGTCTTTCAATATCGCTCTATCATCTGCAGCATGACAAATATATACACACACATATATGCAAACAGCGAGATTGTGTGAGTTTATTTTCCTCTTTTCACTTTACCAAATAAAATTCTTGTAACCAAAGAAACTTATATTTTACATGTATTCATACATTTTTATCCTACGAAAAGTGAATTTATCTGTTTGGTTTCATATATAACAAACATAAATATAAAAAGCATATCATAAGATTACTACCGCATTGAAACACATAGATGTGCCCTAAATTAAATTTCATGAAGATATAGTATCATATACGTGCACCTTAATTAATAGTTTTAACAATTCCCTGCCCGTAGTATCATAATACATGACGTTATTCTTAGAATATTTTATATAGCATCAATTCGAACATTTTTCCACTCTATTTCTTTTTTTTTTTTAAATAAACGTATCGCCTCCATTCAACAGACCTCGTCGTGTAAAGCAGCTGAATTAAAATTGATGAAATCACAATGGAAATTTTGTTTATAAATAAAACTGTACATTCTTACACATTGCTAGATTCAAAAGAAGTAGATCACAGCTCATTCACACATTTCCTTTGAAAGAGATGCCTCACTGCGGTATCTCCGCTTTTTTCTGGTTTTTCTTCGTAATGAAGATGAATGTTCTTCTTTTGAAATGATAAATGTATACAAGATCCAGCTCTTATCCAATTTCAAACATCATGTTTGAAAATAACACATATTTTAATCCTCCGCGTTACTTGAATGTCGGCAATTTTAAAGAAAGATGATTTATTTTTTCTTGTTGTTTGATTCTTTTATAATTTAAAAAAATGTATAAAATATTTAAATGAATCATGAGTTTATATTATAAAGGTTTTTTTTTTATTTTTGTATAAATTGAGAGAAAAAAAATTCAAATTTTAAATATTTTTCCATTACAGCACGGCTTCTTAACCTGAGATCCATGAACCACTTGTGGTTCCTCGAATAAATTTCAGTTGGTCCGTCGAGTGGAGTTCGACTACTATACAAACAAGGCCTTCATATAGTATGTACTGCAGTTATTTTCATCAATATCTGAGATGAGTAGAAAGCGTTTGTTGTAAAATTTTATAAAATTTATTTATCTAAATTTTGAGTCTTCACGTTCTGTGATTATTAGGAGGAGGAGTCAAGTTTTTACCTCAGTTTCAAAGGGGTCCCCGACATTTGAAAAACTAAGAATCAATGCATTGGAGAGTATCTCACTGCTATTAAAACATTTCTTTAACCATTTGAAAATATGACAGATTATTAGGAGAATGTGTGATTGTTATTGTTGAATCTTCGATAGGTAAGCAATAAATATCATACATCTAAAATAGTAAAAGAAATAATTAGAGATTACCCTACTTACAAAAATTGCAGGACCTAATATAAAATATATATTTCATCTAAATAAATCATTTTTATTGCATTGATCTTGGTCAATAAACACGGGGATAAATAAATATTACCATTACATTTATTAGTATTAATAAGAATGATATATGTAAACCATTGGCAAATCTAATCATCTACTGTGTAGTGAGATATAATAAATACGCAGATTGGTACACGGTAATAAATATATCTAAAACTGACTATGGGAATATTTGTGAAATACATAAGAGTTAGAGGGTTTTTTTTTTCTTTTAAGTTAAGCTCACTCTCAAAGTACATCTTTTCGTCCCAAGGAGGTTAAAGAAGCGTGAAAAAATGGGACCATTATATTTTAGTCATAATATTTTGATTTACTCAATACATTAACTTCATAATTTAATACACTTAAACATTACCTTCATGAAGAAATATCATTATTCAAGGTGAAAAAAAGAAGAATCTCTTCATTTTCAAGAATATTAATTTCGAGGCATAAAAAATTTTGCCTTTAAATGATCGGCAATAAATCTATATAAATTTCATACATCCTAGTTTTTATGCTAAAACAGTGAGAAAAGAAACGTGATTGTATAACCTCACAATACAATGGTTATAACCTCCCAATACAATGGTTTTATCAGAAATTAATAGAAATTTTGGACAGTTCGAAAATCGCGAGCAACAGTATTAAGAGCATAACAAGTTTTAAAAATATCTCTTATAGGTAAAGAATGTTCAATAAAATTGAGCATTATTTTTTAAGAATTTTTAACTTCTACCAAATATGTTATTAAAATGAAAACATTTATTTACCTTAACATTGAACCCACGTCTTTTTACGAATATTTTCAGCATCATTTTAAGTAAAGCATATAATTTGCCTTTTGTACGATAAATAAATTCATTCTAAAAATAGTAAATATTTGTTTTGAAACACTTTGAATATCTTAAAATTTTAAAAGTTATTCACTAAAAGCATACTTTTTACGGCAAAACTCCCAGCATAAATTAACCGCTGCCCATTGTATCAGCCATTGGGAAATTGGAAATAGCAACCTTGTATTTTAAAAGAATCAGCATTGAAGATGAGAAATATTCTAAGTGAAATTTTCTTTGAATGAATCTCATGCATATTCTATAGACTTTCGATTCAAAGAAGGAAGTATCTGTATTTCTGTGAATATGAATTATTCATTCCTCATGTATTGTCAAATGATAATTTTTTTCATTTTAGACTTACGTACTGGATCACGCAAATATGAAAAATAATAACTCGCATATCACTACATATGTTTTCAGTGTTTATCACTTTCAAACCAATTGTTTTGTTTTTACTCGAAATTAAAGTTTTGGAAATAATTTTAAATGCTACAAAATGAACACAAAGTGTGGAAAAAAAATTTTTGAACTTATAAATTATGCATGTGGAAATTAGGTATTATCTTTCGATTCTCAGATAAAATTTTTATTTATATTCTTATGTATGATAAATTGTCTTATCCCAATAACCTTGCTGTTATAATACAACTATATAAGGAGATGAAGAATGGGTTTAAATGAAGTTAAATATAATTATGTTTCCATTTAAAATAACTCACTTCTAACCATATTTAACATGCCAAATATCAACCAAAAACCATGCGATTTTCTATTTTCGCTGAAACGAAAGAGAAAAGATGTAACAGTCACATAAAAAAATAACAACTTGAATTTTATTTCGTTTCTTAAAATCACAGCCCATACTCCTTGAAAAACTTCTTCCAGCAGCAAGACTCACATGCCACGGTATAATAATGATAATTAAAACCGTCATAACCACATAAGATAAACCGTCTTACCGATCCATCTAGTGCTGGGCACTACTTTGTAAACCACATCATCCCAGCTTGTGTTTACAGTGGGTAAATTCAACTCCTTAAGAACGTGATACTAACTATATGAAAACATGTTGATTATACATTGTACATTAAATTTGATCTCAATTTATATAAAGGAAAAGGTAAATAATCTAAATGAAAATTAATAATTTCCATAAAAATTATACGAAATTAGAAAAATTCAGGGTAAATGAAAATAAAAGTGTGTGTTGTTTGGTTATTATTTAAAACTTTCAGGGACAGATTCTTCCCTGCCGCTTCTCGAGCGTAAAACTGAGTCAGGAGGTGACACTCTCAAGGGGATGTAGTTTCTGTATACTAGGTTTCATAAGTTCTCCACATTCAGTTTACACTCGCCCTCGAAGGGATTCGCCCTCGAAGCCAGGATTTAACTCAGTTATTCGAGCAAGTAACCCATGCGCACCTGTTTTGTCTTTTTCAACAAACACGATATCATCAATTGAAAGCGACTTGAATTTCATTTGATGTATGGTATGATGTTGTAGCTGTCCCAGACACTCAATGCCGAACCGTCGCCTCAGATGGTCTTGCACCTGTTTCCGGTATTTAATTATCTTTCTCTGCTATCGATAGTATCTAGGTCCATCACATCGGAAGATCATATTTCTTACACGAACATAGATGGCGTTAACGGTGCTAAATCATAGAAGTCTTCAGTTACATATACGGAAGGATTACAAAGAAAGCCAAAGAGTTTACAACCTCTTCACAAACGCAGAACACTCTGCTTGATTCTTAGTGGGACAACTGAGTTCTGCCAAAGAATCTTCTTGAGATCCTTTTTTACCATCTGAATTAGGAAATCCCACCAACCGTTCCACCATACGCTGAAGGTAGGACTGAACTTCCAGAGGATGCGCTCGACAATTGCTGCATTAGAAATTTTCTTCCCAGTCAATATCTGATAAGAATTTGTCTTCCCCAATAAAATCTGTACATTTTTTGGAAAATGTCGTCACCGGCTTACCTATTGTCGCTATAAAACGCCTCATCTCGCTATAAAATGATAAAAGGGATAGGAAGAAGACTTCAGTTCATAATGATGATACCAATTCGAAATGCACTCGTCAGTGCATCGCGCAATTTTACAGCACGAACCGTGATTTTCGCTTACCATTCAAATACAACGAGCCAACCAAACCTATCCCAGTTCACTGAAATACTTCTATATCTTAAAACCTATGAGTAAGCAGAGACTGATTCAACTTCTACTGCGCTGAATCTTTCACGAAGTGCACGTTTGCTTTACAATTAACCGACTGGTTTTTCTAGCCTTTAGGATCTAACAGTCTCTCGCAAATTTGCCATTAATAGGGAAACTCCAGCATGTAATATCTCTCTGTTCCTCCAGGAAATCAACAGATGAACAACAGGATGGTATGAGGGCAATTGATTGATATCTGAAGTCTTAAGTATCTCGTCGATAGATTACTTGAATTTTCATTCTTATGATACCTCATCAACCATTGGTCTTAGACCTTGCAGCTTTTCTTGGTATTCACTTGTTAAAGACATTCCTTTGTATCAAAATGATAAGTGCTATCTCTACTCGTCCTGTTTTAGAATACGCAAGATTAGGCAATTGAATTTTGTCACTCTTTCTAAAATTATTACTGAATTATCAAATCCAAGCCATCAGTAGTACGGCATTCCTGTACGACGAAACATATCGATAATACGAACTTTCAGGTTTAGGCCTCATATTGTGCGCTATAAAACTATTTTTACGCATTTCTGGGTTTAAGAGGTCTTCTCTCGATAATTCGCAAATTTGCGGCCTGGATATTCTGATTCCATTAGCCATGGTGGACCCTTCCCCTTTCACAGCCACAAAAACTGCTCAGCTGAACAACTCTGGAGACGAGATCATATGGATTTGGGTTCCTAGCTGTGTGATTCTATCATTATATTAAGTACATTTGGTAAAGATCCATTAGATGTCCTTCTTACATCCAAACAAATCCCGGGTTTGTCTAAACCAGGGGTGGCCAACCCGCGGCACGTATGCCACTGTGCGGCACGGCGGCGTTTTTACAGTGACACGCGGAGACTTATTGAAAAATTAAGAAATTTGCAAAAATAATGATTTGTCAAAATCTGTAAAAACCTTACTTATACGCTACTGAAAATAACAGCGCAGGAATATATGCACCTTTTAGCCTATAACAGTTACCCTATGACAGCGCACCTTATTATATTTTTTGTATGCTGGAAAAGTTGGAAGTGGCACGCATAATATTTTTTTTTCAGATAGTGGCACTCTTCCCAAAAAGGTTGGCCCCCCTGGTCTAAACAGTACATACAATAATCATAATGCTCATCTAAACTACTAACGTGCATTTTTTTCTATGGGGTATATTATCTTTTTGTTTCTGTACCTCCGAATGGCTTGAATTCATTTTACTTTACTGTGACTCCCATATTTTAACGAACTTAATAACTTCTTCCGATAAATATTTTGTTTCTAATCATTAATCTATATGTCCTTGAATAATTTTTCTCGGTTTTCATGTACGATTAAAGTTTGTAATATAGCATCAGAATTTATGACATAGTTAGTCAAAACACTGCCGCCGCCATCTTTAGTCTGGCTAGAAAGTATATCATCGCCATTTTCAGCATCTCTTTCTACGTGATTGACTTCAGAGGGAATATTCTGGCACATGAGAGTTAAATTTTTTTATTTTTTTTCAACAAATTAAACATTTAAATCTACCTTTACATATGTGTAAAACATGATTTGATATAAGACCAATAAAGCATGCTCCCTTTTTCCAAATTAAATTTCTTTTGTCTACATCGGAGAGCGAACTAGCTTTAAAATATTTTTCTGACGTGTGACATTTGTCACAATATATATATATATTTAATTACTATTCTTATAAGTACATCTACCTTTGTCTATATCGCTAACCATTTAATCGTTCACTGTAGTCACATTAAGTTCTTAAAAATAATTTTTGTTTTAAATTTCTTTCTAGTCTTTTGAAAACCTAAACCAGCCCGAGATAACATGACTCGATCTTCAAATATTACTTCCTTTTTTTTAAATTTCAAGAGTGGCATCAAGTCATTCTTATCTTTTGTTTTCTTCTTCTCTCTATCTCTCTCCCATATCCTTCAAATATCCTGGAGCAAACACGATTCCACTAGTGGAAATTATATGCTGGGATACTTCTTCGGTCGCACTGAGCAGTTATTCAAGCGCCTTGATTTTGGTCTCCAATGGATCATAAAGTGAGGACAAACAGAATTCCTTCCTGTTTACATGGTTGTTAAATAAAACAATCTCCAGTAATTCTTACGTACACTTGCATTGGAACATCTTCACATCATTCAAATGCTGGACTACTTTTGGATAGCTATCTGCAGTGGTAGGGAAACTATCCACTATGTCTATTGCTTTTGATTTCGGAACTTTAGCTTCTATCAAATACATAAATTTCTAATAACATCTGATAAAGAACATCATGAATATTTTCTAAAGTGTTCCAGAAGTGTAGCCACACTCTTGGAATTCAACTAATTTGTTTTAACACTAGAACCGAGGCAATTTCGGTATACCTAGAAACGCGGAGTAGGTCAGTTTGACCTTAGATAGTAAAACACATAAAACCTTTAATTAATATAAAAATTTAACAAAAATTTTAATTTTGTTAAGTAAAATATTATAGCTTCATATGATAATATTTATATAGGGCTATTTATAATTTCAATAGTCGGATGAAAACTGCTGAGCAGTAAATCATTTTTATCTTTTTTGCCCTGGTAAACAGTTAGACTGAGTGATGTCTTTACAGGTTAGTACAGTTGTCGCATGCAGTTCCGATTTCGACATTTTCAAAGAGACTGGTATTTCTTCTGAGTGATTTACAGTTCCTACAAAGCTGGTGGCTTTGGATTTCAAAGCCTATGCAAGCTTCAGGGTTGTGAAGAAATTGTCTGTAGTGACATTTTTACCTTTGTTTTCATATGGACCTATTCGTCGCAATACCTATGGACCTATTCGTCGCATCCAGAGAGAGAAAATTTGGATGGACAATGCCTATCTTTTCCGAGATACGGGAATCCATTCAACGTCTGCAGCCAACCAAAACTTGATACCGAATTTATCTGATTTGTTCATCATCCATTGAATAAATCTACACCTAGCCGTTGGAGAAAAAACTGTTCATCTACACTACTTATGTTAAGCCAGGGGTTCTCAACTTTTCAGTCTCTGTGCCCCCCTTTGAACACTGATGTTAGGTCACGTCTCCCTCACCACCACCACCGTATGAGGTCAATACAAGTAGTACAATCGGAATTTGAAACTGAAGCTGGTTATTAAATGAAAATATAGAATAGATAATTTCATACAGAAAATTTAATATTACTACACATGTCTTAATTTGGAACATTATTATTAGAACATTTGAAATCAAAGAATCAAATATAGATCAAATACACTCATGGACAAAAAAATTAGCGCAACAAGAAATAATTGCGGGATCGTAACGAAACTTGCAATGAAGGTACATTTCCGGGAGATATGCAAATGATTAGAAATGCAGCGTGATTGCGCATTATGTATAGCCGGTAGAGGGCGTTGAACATCGTACTATGTGGAGTATAAAACAGGTAACCAAAGCTTGTTTGAGTGTGCTGAATCATTTACAAAGGAAGAGCTGAGATAGACATGCCATTACACCGTGTTCGAAGACAATATAAGCAGTTGTCGCAGTTTGAGAGGGGGAGAATCGTCGGGATGATGGAAGCTGGGTGGTCAACTAGGCGAGTAGCTCGTCAATTAGGCCGCTCTGATTGTGTTGTGAGAAGGTGTTGGGACTAGTGGACCTGAGAGATGTCATGTACACGAAGACCAGACTCAGGACGCCCTCGACTGACCAGTCGTCGAGAAGACCGCCACATCGTAAGAAATGCACGCGTACAGCCAACTGCTTCATCGGCCGCCATCCAGGCACAGGTAGCACCTTCACTAGGGGCCTCTGTGTCTTCTCGAACCATACGAAGGCGCCTGGCTGAAGGATAGTTGGTATCGCGGCGCCCATTACGTGTACTGCCCTTGACGCCCACCCATCGACGCCTCCGTTTGGAGTTTTGTCGCGCACGAGGAAACTGGACTGCAGCGGAATGGAACCAGGTCGTCTTTAGCGACGAATCCAGATTCAATCTTGGCAGTGATGACAATCGTGTTCGTGTGTGGAGAGCCCGTGGTGAACGCTTCAATCCTGCCTTTGCTGTACAGCGACACATCGCTCCCACAGCTGATGAGATGGTATGGGGTGCCATTGCCTACAATAGACGGTCACCCCTAGTATTGTTCCGTGGCACCATGACAGCCCAGCGGTATGTTCATGAAATCCTGCAACCACATGTGTTGCCACTCATGCAACGGCTCCCAGGAGCCATTTTTCAACAAGACAATGCTCGGCCTCATACGGCAAGGGTGTCACAACACTGTCTCCGCACTGTTACTACCCTTCCTTGGCCTGCCCGATCCCCAGATTTGTTTCCAGTCGAGCGTATCTGGGATCATTTGGGACGACGAGTTGGGCATCCCACGAGTTTGAACGAACTAGAGGCAAGGTTACAGCAAATATGGAACGAAATGTCTCAAGACATCATACAGAACTTGTATGACTCAATGCCCGATCGTCCATGAGTTTATATTTAAGGTAATCAAGGATCTAGGTGAGTTTGGCATGTTTACCAGTCACTTTCACAACATTAATGGAGAGGGCTGGCACTGTTTGTCCTTGACAAGTTTTTGAACGTTAGGTTGTAACCGTGACAAAGCACACCTCAGGTCAATTTCAACGTCCAGACGTACGACAATTATCGTGTTTTTACAATTACGACAGTTATCGTGTACGATAATCATGTTCGTGTTCGTATGTCAAAAATACGTTACGGTTACATTGTGACCGTAAAATTGAGTACCGTAAATTACAGTTTTACTTTTTTTTAAACTCACGCCTCCCTTGAAATTCTTCTACGCCCCCCAGGCGAGCGCGCCCTCCAGGTTGAGAACCGCTGTGTTAAGCCATGGTGTATAGTTACGCTTGCAGTTTTCAATAAAACAATCTTAGATATTAGTGCCGGTGCACACTTGCTGCAAAAGTAATCGGGACGCTTCGTCATTTTCAATCCGATAAGAAGAAATGCAGAGCAACTGCTGTTGGGATTCACATCTGCCGCCGATACCTATCTTACGCCAGCGTCACTACTGATAGCTATCGAGGTCGCCTCAGTGCCGGTGTACACTTGCGGCAAAAGTAATCGGGACGCTGCGTCATTTTCAATCCGATAAGAGGAAATGCAGAGCAACTGCTGTTGGGATTCATACGTACCGCCGTTTCCTATCTGCCGCCTGCGTCACTCCAGATAGCTATCGAGGTTGCCGCAGGTTTCTGTGGGACGCGCGTCGCATTCCTGTAACTGGATAGCTGGTAGTACACGTTTGTCTACAGGGGAGTGCGCATCTGCCTCAGCGTCTTATCTCCTATCGAACTTTTAACAAAACTTTTATATGGTCAAGAATTTAAGTTTTTTAAGTGGGTCGTCGCCCTTATAATTAATATCTTATTGAATTAAAATGATTGAAAATGGACTTCTGAAAATAAAAACTTGTCTTGAAGAACAAAAAAGACAAGTTTTTTGTTCTCAGAAACCCATTATCAAGGTGCTTCTCTAGAAGCGGATAAGATATATAGGGGAAGTGGCAGAATATTTGCTCAATCACAATTCTTCTTACCTAATCTGAGATGATTCTCAAAAAACAATTAAGTTGATAAATAAATGAAGGAATTTAAAATTAAAATAAAATAACCGAATTTTATTGGAACCCACTTTTGATTTTCATAACAGCAAACAATGATTAGCGTTAACCAATAATTATATAGTTAAAAAATAATTTGAAATAAATGAGATAAAATTATATGAAATTTCGTTTTTATGTAAAACAAACAAAAAGTTCTATTATTTATTTTATCTTTATTATTATTATTATTATTATTTTACCTTTTTTTAAATTGATAAACTCTAGACACAAATAAGAAAATTACTGAAGGAATCAGCCTTTTCTGAGGGAACAATAACAATTGTATGATAACTCTTACTTCATAGAATCAATGTTTAATATTTATTGAAGTAAAATTGAAATTGAAAAATGTTAACTTTTAGTATAATGGCTGATGGAAAAAACAACTATTTAAAATTATTGAATTAAAATGTGTCTATTACTTTTATTTATATAAAATTGTCTTGCCAAGGCACTCGACCAAGCTTCATGGATGAATCCAGTGCTTCCTTTTTCTAATTCTAATTTCAAGATTTACAGGCTTGTACACTAAGTAAGAAAAAACAACTCTCTTCTTAAATAATTGGGTGCGCGTAGGATCCATCTCGGTTGGTGGTAAACGAGAGACTGCCGCTGATGCCTATCACCGCGAAAGTGTGTACTGGAATGACGATAAGACGCAGATTGAACTAACGCAGCGTCCCGATTACTTTTGCTGCAAGTGTGCACCGGCACTTAGGATACAGGGCAAATTTGTCTCTTCTTAGACGATTTTATCTAGTTAATTCTATATCTAAGCGTAAGAACCTCATTATTTTACGAAATTTGTCTCTTCGCATTGTATTCCAGAAAATCGGTGACTCCCAGTTTATTGACCACAGTATATCCAGTTCAAGACCTTTCGCCCAATAGTGGCAATTTGCCCACGTGCATATAAAATCCATGTAAATGCATGAGTTTCTTCCAATGTAACAATCCATTCATTTCCTTAAATCTGTCGATGAGCTTCATCTTCGGTACATTCCTTTATACGCTTCAGTGTCCAATTATGTATGAAAAGTCTCCAGTATATGGATGGCCTATTGTCCCCGACGTATCGTCCAACATGTGGTGTCGGTCGCCCAAATTCCTTCAAAATGTTTTGGTGTGCTTTTGTTCCTTGATCGTTTTTACCTATATGTGCGACGTAGCAAATTGTTCTGTCTTTGTCAACTTCTTTATTCGCTTTAATATTTCTTGGGGTCAAACTGACCCACTTCGAGGTTCTAGGTATATCTGTTAATAACTGTAAATCGATTTATATTACGCATTTTCAAATTGGGTAAGTTTTTGCTTACCTTATATTATTAAAAGTCAGAAAAGAAAAACATTTGTCATTTAATACTTTTCCCAAGATGACAAAATAAATAAACATCAATTTGGGTCAATTGACCCGTTCTGCGGTTCTAGTGTTTAAAGATATATCTGACAGACTCATCGTAGATCGAAATTTTACCCTTATTCTATTATTGACTTGAATGCTCTTCACTGTCTTGATCAATCCAATCGAAATTATTTCTTCTAGCACATAAAAGAAATTAGGGAGCACCTCTTTTAATTAGAGGGCAAAAATATCAATTTCCAGTGGGTTCCAGACATTGTAGGGTAAATAAAGTAGCTGATGATATTGCTAAACTGTCATTAAATTTGGGACCAGTTGCTTTGCCATCAGTTACTCTTTCTAAAGGTTTGAGTAAGCCTAAAAGGGAAACAGAAGCCAAATGCTGTGAATCCTTGAATTTTGTCGGTGTACCTCGGCACCTTTTCCGGTTTTACCGGGAGCCAAATGACTTCACCGACCTTTGAATTTTTCTTACGAATGTTTCTGTGTTTACTGACAGGGCTAGAATAGGCCGTATTGTCCCTCAGGTGTATTTGAAATGATTCCACCTCTCCCAGTCTGATAAATGCCTTGAGAGCCTAGTGGAGAGAAAGACGTTGAAGCACATCGTGTTTATCTGTACTGGAGAGTATCGTTTTAGAGATATGTTAACTGGAATAAGTGACTCAGAATACATAAATCTGATTTTATCAAATTCCCTTTTATGTATATTGCTTTTTACGTATCTAGAAGACACAAGCACATCGATTCTAATGCATCGGAAGCATGTATTAAGATGTAATAAAATGATTTATTATTGACATCTACCACAGCCGATACGATGTCCTCGATATGCCTCGGAGAGCAATTTCTTTATTTTGACAACTATTTGGTTTTTCTACGTGCCCTTTACAATTTTCAAATTAGTTATCATATTCCTTTTGGGGCATTTCAAGCATCAAATTTAAAATTTTGTTATCTACTTAGTGTAGTTTTTCCGGTTTGTGTAAGAGTTTCTAAATATATCTTGAAAATTTGGATCAGTCACAAAGATCAGTTAAGGCAGGCATTTTACAAATAGAAGCACCCCAGTAATGTTTTTATCTCATCTATTAATTACTTATTTTCAAATACAAATTTATTATTTAATTTATTAATTAATTTTACTTCTTTTCAAATACAGGAAATGTTTGATGAAACTCTAATTAGTAAGTAAAAGATGTATGATATAAAGTGTTATTTAAATTTTTTACTGGATTATTTAACTTTCATATCAAACATATGCGATAGAAGTAAAGGCGTTTTATATGAAAAAGGTAACCCATAAAAGATTATATATTACACTCGCAATTCAAAATATTCTTTCCAAATGCAATCTGAGTTCAAAAACCACAACTGTTATAACAGTCAAACATATAATATTTTTAAAAGTAATTATCATTGCAAAAGGTGCAAGTATAGTGTATATAATATTATGAACTATAGCTGGTATAAACTATAGTTTATACCAGTGTTATATCTTAGCTGGTGTAAACTATAGCTTCTACCAGTATTTATAAATTGTGAACTTGCTGTTCAAATTCTAATTTTATAAAACTGCAACTCTAACTAAAATCATTTAATCACATTTTATTCCTATCTTAACATTCACTGGCTAGATATTCAGTAATTGTTTTACTGCCGTAGTAGTTCTTTCCGTTCTGTTATCTTCAAACGTAGTATTTAATCCTCAAAATATTTCAACCAGAATGAATAAATTGCATCTTAACATTAAAGCCTTGCGGTTTAGTACTCCAAGATCCCTATTCTGCAACTAAAATAACTAAATTAATAAGGGTATAGAACTGTGGAGTATTCACCTACTAGCAAATTGTCTGCATAAGTAAAATAATTGCGTGATTTTATTCTCAAAATCATCATCTAATGAATAATATTTCAGAGCAAAAAGGTACGTTAGCTACTACGCTTAGCTGAAGATAAAGCTGGCACTCATTTATTTCGTTCACGAGTAGAAACTTGGTGTTAAGACAGTAGTATTAAGAATTGAAAGTGATAATTTGTTCTTTGTAAGCCATTTCGTGTCTCATACCGATACAAAACGCACATTTTGCATATGGAAAACATAAATATATATTTTTAAGGAACATCCATAGATTTGAAGTAATCTCTCGAATATCTAACATCGACGAACCTCATCTCAAAATCTATACAGAAGCTAAATTCAAATATTTATTATGTAATAAAAGCGTATGTTTTATTCCAGAATTGTTTATGAATAATACAAACAAATTTGCCAGACAAACAGTTCTCAATACGTGTTTTCATAGGCTCAAAATTCAGATGATGCAGACAGACGAAGATTGATATGTTCGCTATAGATAATAATGTATTCATATATTCCCTATATTTACATTTTTGAAAAATCAATAAATTTAAAATTTTTACCCTTACTGTACGATATTTGACTATAAGGACATCTGAGACTGCGTATTTTATATAACATATATTAGTTAATCTATTTCTTCAACTGTTTTAATGTGGTACTATTGTCTTCTTTGAAAACATTTCATTATAAAAAAATTATGTTGATTTCTGCGTTAATTAACAAGTAAATGTTGCATTTACGGACTAGAGTTAATATATAGAGCACAAGGGCTTCTCTGTTTCCGGGATCATCGTCAGCTAGTCATCCAAGGAAAAAAAATATATAAATACATAAAAACACCTCTGAAGGGTGGAAAAAAGTCTAAAAATCCTATAAGAAAAATTGGGGTGTATAAAGACTGCTCATTTTGGCTCTTCAGGGTCAACCACGCGAGGACTTCGTTAGGGAAGTCACCTCCCGGGCACGGCTAGTGGAACTTAAGTCTTCAAAAATCCTCAGGTAGCATTTAAAACAAGCGGACACGATACAGGTAAAATTATTTAAGGGCATGTTAGCTACCGGCAGGGTGCTGCACAAGAAGACAGAATCAACAAGTACTAGCCGAATTTCCTTAAAAAGTAACTCTAGGTTTCTTGCAGGTATCGATTCGTCACCCTATAAGTACCTATTTTTTTACCTCCATTAAATTCCTTTTCTTTTATAGCTAGGGTTATTTTATCACCCTTAGCTATCCTTAAATGTATGAGCTGTAAATTTCCCCCTTCTCTCGTTCTGTGTGGTCCAGGACATTATCTTTGGCCGTTAGGACTTGCCGTCTTAGGAAAAAGGAAATGCTGTTTTACTGGGAAAATTCTTAATCCAAGTGTGATATGGGATGTGCGAATTATGCTCGCACCCGGTGTGAGATTTGCAAGAACGCATTAAGTCAACTTCAGCGAGCACCTTATTCTACTCTGAACGCTCCCTGGTCACACGTGCGTAGTAACAGCGGTGATTTCGTTGTCGCGCTGACCGTAACTGGAGTAAGGAGAGAGCCTGCGCGGCGAACGTGTTTACGAGGCTCTGCGCAGCCCAGCCTGACATGTTGAGTTCTGAAGCGAAATACGGCACTTCTACCCGCTACGTCCAGTATGGTGGTGACCCGTCGTCAGCACCTGGTTTAGGCGCTGCATGTCAAGCTACAAGTCGACAAGATTTCTTCTAGTCCATTCGTATTCCGTCTCTCTCTCCTCTAACTAAATTAATATGTCTCCTGGTTTAACTTCTTAATTTAATTCCCCATGTTTAACGTTGTTCCTTTAGCTTTTTTAACTTCTTTGAATCGACCACGTGTCCATTCCATAGCCCTAATTAACGCATAATAAACTCTCCTTTTTTAACCATCTCATTCACTTGTAGTGTCACTTATTATGGGAATGAAGTCCCAGGTTTTCTCGCCCTTTTTCCTTCTAGCTAGATGACGAACTGCCTTGGGTTATTGTTGGTATCAGGGTTAGTATAATTCGACGTTTTTTTTGTACGATCATTTTTGTTATATCTTTATTCTCCGGCCTATATACCGACCCTATACCATAACTTGGTACCGCGACCATAAGTTGATTTTGAACTGCCTTCTAGCTTTAAGGAACGAGAGACTTGGCTTTTTTATTTTTTTTTAATATTTGCAATCAGCACGTGTTATTTTTTTCTTTCGTTTTTTCTGTTGCTTAATTTATGATTTTGACTATTTTGTTTCATGTGTTCATCAAATGGGTGAGTGATATTGTTTTGGTATATTTTTTTTAATTACTTGAGTGTATGTCATAGTGTATTGCTGTAAATTTAGTGAAATTGTGTTTATAAATTGTGTAGTAATATGAGTAGAAGATCTGTAAGTTCAAATGCTGTGCATTCGACGCAAATGTCCGCACAAGCATCAAATAATATTCTAAATATTCATGTTCCAAATTTCGATGGAGACTCAGAGCTGGTCGAGTTCTTTTTTGAACAAATAGAGGACTTAATCTCCGTCAATCGCTGGTCAAACGATCAGGCGGTGTTATTCTTAAAATCTAAATTATCGGGTGCTGCATTACGGTTGTATATTCAGTCACCGGAATTAAAAAAGAACCCTGAATTCAGTGTAATTAAGAAGAAATTTTGCTCCTTTTTCACTAAAAACTGTAGAAATTTAAGTTATGACTATAATTCGCTAAAACTCGAAGCTGATGAGTCAATTGTGTCATTTGCTCACAGACTTGATGTAGCCACGAGGAAAATGTACTCAAATATAAAAGACGAAACTGCCCTAGAGCAGATTAAGATAGTAAAATTCATTGATGCTATGCCATACGAAATTAAGGTTAAACTGTATGAGCTGAAGAGTAACTGTTTTGATGAAAATCTAAAATGTGCTGAGAAGTTAAATAATTGTTACACATTGGCTAGCTCTTCAAAATTTGCAGTAGGTAGTACGAACAATATGTCTGACAATGCAATTCTAGAGAAATTGAATAAATTGGAGTTGAAATTAGAAAATCTGCAAAGCGAGAGAGTAGAATCTATTAATTTCACTGAACGTGATACGAATCTTGCCTTAAGCGACGAGCGTTCACGCACTCCTGCAGATAACCCTAGTAATTCTGAGCGCCGCACTTTTCGGAGTAGACCTAGCCGAGTAAGATGCTTTTTCTGCCGCAAGGTAGGGCATGTCGAGGCGAGGTGTTTTCTTAAGCGGAATCGCATGAATAGGGGTAGTCAGCAGAATTCACGTCGTAGCAGAGGTGGTAATTATCACCGTGGAATGGATAGTAATCTGAATCGGAATGCTGCTACCTTCACTCCAAGATATAACAATGTGTCGGGAAACTAATGTCCAGTACTGCATGTGGCAGTGATGTAGGTACTGCTAATCAACAACTGTCTTTGTGTCCAGAAAATAATGTATATAATTGTGAAGGTGATTTTTATAACTACATACCTAATAATGTAAATTGTGACAATAGTAACTGTATAGATAATAGCACTCAGACTTGTGATATTGATTATCAGGTTATATGCAACGTGTTAAAAGTAAAGTCCTCTCTTCCACATTTGAACATACAGTGTGGAAAAGAAACTGTAACATGTCTGGTAGACACAGGATCGTCAATTTCCCTTATCTCGGATGATAAGTTTAGAGAAATTAAAGAACATATAACTTATAAGAACATTGCAAATAATGTAACCATCACAACAGTGAATTCAACTGTAAAATTCTTTAATTGTATAAAATTTACCTTCAAGATTAATAAACATTTTTTTAATCATGTGTTTTACACCATAAGTCTGGATGAAACTTCCTCTTTCGAAGGGATCATTGGGTATGACTTCATTAAGAAGTATAATTTAATTTTAGATATTTCAGGTAACTGTCTTAAGTATGATAAATATGTGCTTCCTCTTAACGGTAATGAATCTAGCAATCACAATAGTCATGTTGAAGTAAATAAGAATAAGAGTAAACGTAAGAAAAGGAAAAAGAAAATTAATGTTAGTAATAGACCTGAAAGTGTTAATGTAACTGTGGTAAATGATTCTAATAGCAATGGCAGAGATGATAAAAATTCCTGTAATGAGTATTCTGTATATTTGTTACAAAAATGTAAGATTCCTCCTAAAGCATCTTGTTATGCAAGCGTAACTTGTGGTGAGTGTCCTGATGACACATGTTTTCTATTTGAACCAAAGGTTACTAAAGCTGATATTCACATAAGTGAGTCTGTTTTCAATAGTGACATTAAACATAATAAATGCAATAGTAAATTTTTCATTCCAATAGTAAATAATTCAAATCATGTGGTTCATTTAAACAAAGATATGTTAATTGGTACTTTGTCTGAGATTTCTGATATGCAGAGTGAGTGTAGTTCCCAATCCCCATGTAATAGTTGTGATAATAGTGAACAAGTAAATTTAATTCAAGCCTCTAAGGAAACTTTAAGTAAAAGGAAAGCTGAATTTTGTTTAAATGACTTTAATTTAAAACATCTACGTGTTGAGGAAAAACTTAAATTACAGAAACTTTTGGCCAATCATGATATAATTTTTTCAAAGTCACTATCTACATTAGGTCATACTGATCTAGTAGAACCGCAAATTAATTTTCAATCTAATTTCCCAGTTAAAACTTTGCCATTCCCTGTTCCTCAGAGTCTTCAGAATGAAGCTCAAGAACAGCTTGCTCAATTACAAGAAGCGAATATAATAAAACGCAATATTTCTGCTTGGGCCTGTCCCATGATTTTAGTCAAAAAGAAGGATGATGGTTCAGGAAAACAAAAATTTCGGCTTGCCTTGGATTTAAGATTACTGAATCAGTTGATATTACCTTCCTCGTATCCTTTACCTAAGATTCAGACAATTATTGCTAATGTAGCAAAGTACAAATTTTTTTCTACACTCGATTTGTCTAATGCGTATCACCAGATACATCTACCAAAAGAACTGCAGGATAAGTTATCTTTTACAACTCCCTGGGGTACTTACTGTTATAAGCGCTTAGTGTTTGGTTTAAAAACTGCTGCATCCACTTTTCAATCCTTAATGGATACTTTAATAGAGGAAATTGGTGTTTCTGGATGTTTTGCTTATCAGGATGATATGATAGTTGGTGCTAATTCATTTAATGAGATGGTAGATAAACTCAATAGTATCTTTAATGTATTTAAAAAATACAATCTTACTCTTTCGGCTTCAAAATGTTTATTCCATACCTCTACCATCAATTATCTTGGTTTCAAAATTTCTGAGAATACGGTCCAGCCTATAACTTCTAATGTTTATAAAATTACTTCTTTTCCAACTCCCTCTAATCCTAAGCAGCTTAAAAGATTTATTGGTTTATGCTCCTTTTATAGGCATTTAATTAATGACTTTGCCAACCTAATTAATCCCCTCCTAAAATTAACGTCACCTAGAACTGCATTCATATGGACACAAAATCAGCAGTCTGCATTTAAAAAATTGCAAGACACCTTCTTTTCGAAACCTTTTGTTAAGCAGCCAAATTTCGAACTGCCTTTTGTTCTAAACACTGATGCCTCCAAGGTAGCAATTGCTGCAACTCTTATGCAGGTGCATAATGGAGAAAGGTATCCTGTGGCTTATTTCAGTAAGGCTCTATCTAAAACCGAACAAAGGTATTCAGCCCTGAAATTAGAACTCATGGCAATTGTAAAAGGTATTTTAGCATTTAAATTCTATCTTTATAACAGGGAATTTGTAATTCTGTCAGACAGCAAGCCGTTAGAATTTTATAAACGCACAAAGTCACCAGCAGATATAACAACTCGATGGCTCAATGAGCTGAGCGAGTACAGTTTTGTGTTTCAGCATATTCCTGGGAAAGAAAATGTCCTGGCTGACTATCTATCTAGGGAGAACTTCAACAGGAATAGCGAGTCACTCGACAAAAATCCTTTACTTGTGGAAGAAAATGCTGTATTGCCCACTGAAATCATTAACAACGATGATGAGGAGTTCTGTCAGCATGTGATGGCTCAAGGTGATAATTATAACAACAGTGGAGGTAACTATGATCTGTCTGTGCATGATGATAATAACACTGACTCATATACTAATACGGATTTAAGTGATATAATAATTGATGACAGGTATGCATGCAATAGTAGTGAAAATTGTGTAAATAATGATAATATTTTGAACAGTGATGTTAATATAAGTAATAGTAATGATGCTGATATGCATATAAATTATAACTGCAATAATATGAGTGTAAATGTTAATGACAATGATGGTGTAAATGAAGTTTCTACTGCAACTCTACTAAAAGAACAGTTAAATGATAAGAAAATTGGTAAAATCTATAACGGTATTACTGAAAATCCAATTTCTATTGATGATAATACTAAATATTTTATTCATCCTGAAACTAAATTATTAATGTTTTTGAAGGACAATAGTGAATATATGAATGATGCGAAAATTATTGTTCCCCAAAATTTAAAAGCTAAAATTTTAAGTATTGCACATTTTTCTCATTTAGGAATATGTAAAACCTATAATTTTTTATGCAATAAGTATTATTGGTCTGGAATGTATACTGACACCATAAATTTCATTAATTCATGCACAATATGTTTTAAAAATAAGCCTCATTCAGTTAAACCTGCTCCTTTCCAATCAACTGTAATTCCTTATGCTCCTGGCCAATTTATATCGATGGATATTGTTGGTCCTTTTAGCAATGGTGTGCACATTCTTACTTTTGTTGATCACTTCTCTAGGCACTTAGAGATGAGTATTTTACAGAATCTCATGTCTAAAGGGGTGGTTGACAACCTCTTATGGTACATCACAACCTATGGGCGTCCTTCGTTGATCTTGACAGATTTAGGCACCCAGTTTACTGCAGAATGTTTTGAGAAATTTAATGAACTTTTAGGCATAAAATTAATTCATACTAGCTCGGGACATCCTGAAGCTAATTCTGTGTCAGAAAGAGTAAATTTATCAATTAAAACTTCTATAAAATCTTTAACTGAGAGTGGCATTGAATTTAAATATGCTGTTCTTCTTCATAAGGCTGTGTACAATGCTTCTGTGCACAGTACAACTAATTTGTCACCTAATGCAATACAATTTGGGAGAGCTCTATCTTTACTGTTTGATACGTTCCATGCTGATGTAACTTTGAATCAACTAGATAAGTCTTCATACATTGAGGACATGTTTAAAAGTGTTACTAAAATGTATGACTTTGTGTATGACAAGCTCCAAACACACCAGGTAACACAAAAGGCGAGGCAGTTAGAGAAATCAAAACTTAGAAAATTTAAAACTGGTGATTTAGTCTATTTGAAAGGCAAGGAGAAATATAAGCCTAAGTATGACGGTCCCTTTGTTGTAGTAAAATGTGTCTCTGATGTAGACTATCTCATTCGTCTTGCGGAAAATGCGTCTGCAAAAGAGTTCATAGTCCATGTAAATAGGTTGCTTTTGCTTCCGCCCAGAGCATCTTACTTAAACCTTCCTAATCAAAATTTGCCCGCTTCACCTGTTGCTCCTAGGTATAACTTGAGAAGTCGTACCTAGAGTATGCAGTGCTTTTTTTAAAAAGATTAATATTATGCTTTGTTTTTCTACTTTGTGTATATAATGTAAACATCAACAGAGATAGCCTGATCAACTCTCTTTGTGTGTGCATTGTAAATCTTGATATTCCTAGGGTATTGAGTTTATTTACATGTAACTTGATGGATATGTTATGTTACACCTTAAGATGCTCATTATTCCAAATTATCCCTTGCTTTGTAATTAGATAAGCTATATTTCTCCTACAGTAATAATCAGTAATATAAGTGGTAAATAATAGTAGTTACATTGAATTTAACTTAAATAATTTTTGGTTGCAAGAGTAAAACTTGGTATGAAGTTCATAAATTTTAAATCTCTACTATTGAGCCTTACCTCTTGGTTGTGTGTATGCTTGTATCCCGAATATGTCAATTTGAACTAGAGTCATGTGTACTCATTATTGTGTCACTATTTTTTTTTTGGTTCTTGTTCTTGCATAAATGTAATAGTAACTTTTAAATCTTGGCCAAGTGTACAATTAACTAGTGTCATAAGTGGACAGTTAACAAGGGTATAATTAACTAGTATCCTAAGTAGACAATTAATATGTAAACTGTTAACAAGTGAACAATTAACAAGTAAACAATTAGCTAGTGGCTTGAGTATGCAATTAACTAGTCTCATGCGCGCACTTAATTATGACAAATGTTGGTATACCATAAAAAGAAAATTGACGTGATTTGACTTGATTTAATTTTTTTGTGTAAAATATTGAGTGGAAGATATGAAGTTTTTTTTTTTTTTGAAATTTGAGTCAGCTGACCTAATATAAGATGAAGTGATGTGACAAAAGGTGAAATTTAAAAAGGATCCTTTGTGTTGAATATACCTTTTGTGTTGAATTGACCTTTTTGTTTTGTATATACATTGTGTGTTGAATACACCTTTAGTTTTGAATATGCATTTCTTTGTTTTGAATAGGCTTTTTGATTTGAATATGTCTGTGGTTTTAAGTAAGCCTTTGTTTTTGAAAATGCGTGTAAATAATTTGAATTGTGCTTTTGTTATTAAGAAGTTGTGTAAGTCATGATTCGTTGGAATGAGATATGAATTGATGTGTTAATAAGAATTATGCTGGTGCATAATTGTCAGACATTATGCAATGTTATTGAATGAAGATAAATCTAATGAATCCAGAATGTAGGTTTGCAGACTTACCTGATTAGGTAGGAACTTTTGATATGTAAGGTCTGATTGTCAGTCTAATATGACAACTGCTCCATTTCGACTGTTTAATGGGAATGTGTTGTAAGTTGCTCGACTTTCTGATTCATTAGATGATGGATAAGCACAAAACAATGTATGTAACTAAAAAAACTTTTTTTTGAGAGAATGGTCCATTGCAAGATTGTTTTTGCAAAATTGTATAGTGTCAATATTGAATTCTGTTCAAGAGTTAGAGTGATGTATTGAGGCTACTGTTAATGTGTGTTGAGTAAATAATTTTTGATTTGCACAGGTATTGGTGAACCTGATTTTTGTTCCCCCATGTATTTATGGTAAGTGGTCAATTCAAAGACTCCCCGTAACGTAGTGAATTTTTTTTTCTCTTTTTTTTTCTGTCCCACGAGAGAGATGTGATATGGGATGTGCGAATTATGCTCGCACCCGGTGTGAGATTTGCAAGAACGCATTAAGTCAACTTCAGCGAGCACCTTATTCTACTCTGAACGCTCCCTGGTCACACGTGCGTAGTAACAGCGGTGATTTCGTTGTCGCGCTGACCGTAACTGGAGTAAGGAGAGAGCCTGCGCGGCGAACGTGTTTACGAGGCTCTGCGCAGCCCAGCCTGACATGTTGAGTTCTGAAGCGAAATACGGCACTTCTACCCGCTACGTCCAGTATGGTGGTGACCCGTCGTCAGCACCTGGTTTAGGCGCTGCATGTCAAGCTACAAGTCGACAAGATTTCTTCTAGTCCATTCGTATTCCGTCTCTCTCTCCTCTAACTAAATTAATATGTCTCCTGGTTTAACTTCTTAATTTAATTCCCCATGTTTAACGTTGTTCCTTTAGCTTTTTTAACTTCTTTGAATCGACCACGTGTCCATTCCATAGCCCTAATTAACGCATAATAAACTCTCCTTTTTTAACCATCTCATTCACTTGTAGTGTCACTTATTATGGGAATGAAGTCCCAGGTTTTCTCGCCCTTTTTCCTTCTAGCTAGATGACGAACTGCCTTGGGTTATTGTTGGTATCAGGGTTAGTATAATTCGACGTTTTTTTGTACGATCATTTTTGTTATATCTTTATTCTCCGGCCTATATACCGACCCTATACCATACCAAGCTTACTGCTTAAGGTTAGGATCTGATATGATGAGTGAAGCACTTGACCTGTGTCTGAAGACCTGTGTCTGAAGATAAGTCTGAAGATTCGGTCTTATCACTCGGGATTCTGACCCGTCGACTGCAGTCCTGCCGTCAGCTGGGTCATACTAACCACCGGAGTCCATAGCTCAACTTTAATTTATTCTTTATTTTTCTTTCATTTATTAGGATGCATACAGCACCCACTCCCAATTTCTTCAAATTTTTGCAAAAAATTTTCTCCGATGATCACAGTCCGAAATGTTCTTTTGGAACACGCCACTTCACGGAAATTCAGCAGGATGGGTTGCGCCTCGTGACTTCTATGAGTCGCCGTACACAGGCACATGGTTACGGTTGTTCCCTCTCAACATTGTCAAGCCATCAGTTTAGGTTGTTTCATAGATAATCGTTACAACGATAATGAAAATTCACTTATTTAATTTTCGCTCTCGTCTGGCCTCACGTTTTCACGCCACCCTCACTTACACGTGCATCCTTAGTCATCCTTTTCTAGTCCCTGGAGCATCTGTCCGTCGGCCACTTTTTCAAAATCCACTTTTATTCTAAATTTCTCCACCCATTCGCCATCTATGGCAAATGGGTGGAGAAATAATGGGTGGAGATGGCTTCTATTCAGTCAACCTAAGCGGTTCTTGCTCACCTCTGGCTTCTTTCGTTGAACTGGGGGAGGTGGGCGCCAGGGTGCTTGAAAGGGTATTTGGGGGGGGGATGTCAGCGGCGGTCTACACTCGACGGTGGTGGTTCAACTCGGAAGGTCTTAGTAGCTATGTTGGGCCCCATTCGGTAGATTCTAGTTAATTGACAAGTGTTTATTTACTGTTTGCAATCGTAAATTCCGTTGATTTTACGACGAGGACTTACACTAAAATAGTATTTTATGAAATAATTCTCGCTATTTTACTCAATGAACGACGCAATTCCGTAAAATTAATTTTCAAATCATGATATTTTATGCAGAACTTGTGTAAAGATTTCTTTCAGTGTTTGTCTGTTTCGGTTGTTAATCAATCATAAAAAGTCAATCAATGAACACAGTTATGAAAAGGGAAAGGAGACTGAATCGCTGTTGATCCAACAGTTACAGTAAGATAGGCGCAAAAATGTGGACTAGGAGGAATATTTAGAAACCAGACACAGTGCGATGAATTATTTTCGCATTCAAAACTCACAGCTTTTTTTTGACATTTTAAATTGCTTTAAATTGCTTTTTATCATAGAAAGCTATCTAATAATATGAGCAATACAAAATTACTTAGTATTAAAGTATTAAAGTATTCTAATAAATGAAGTACTTCTTAATAACATCGATGATGAAGAAATGTATGAATAAAATCAATGACAAGTTAAAGCTGGTTCTTTACTTATAAAATATTAATCACATAATTTATAAGATAAATAAAGGTTTCTTCTGTACATATGTCCTTGGGTGAATATAGCACTACTCTGATACATTCTTTATATATACTTCTTATATACACTCCTTTGATAGAAAGTATATTTCGTTTTATTTAACTTCAACATCATATGATGGAAATATATGCGTCAGCTTGAGTTTTATATAACACGACAAAAATAACTTGAAAAGATTTCTATAGTGCAGACATTATGTTATCTTCTAAATCTACAAGACTGTCTTCATGAAATCAAATGTGTCGACAAAAGGAGATTATGATATACATTTCGAACCTATATAAAGTTTCTCTATCTGTCACAGAACATTTTTATACTGATTTTATTTTAACACTGGAAACGGACACATATGGGTCCCCCATATATCCATCTAAGTTTCACCATTAACCTGAATTGGTCAAAAACCTTAGAATTTATAAATCTCTTCTCTACGACTAAAGCTATTTCAGTGATTTTTTTATCCTCGGGAACGAAACGTATGAGTCAAAGGAATGCAATTGTACCTATCTGACGAGTATGATATATCGCATCAAATTTCCAAGATTTCCAAAAAATTTTTTCTTTTTGTTTAACAAATATTACTGAAATTTCCGGTAATTTTACTATTTAAAATATTACCTAAAGAGTCCTGCATTGATGATACTTAAAATTGTCGTGCATACTTACCGTTGGCATTCAGTTTTAAGACACACATATCCTATAATTTTATCTGAATATTATTTAATCGGACAAGTATGAGATATCACATCAAATTTCCAGACTTCCAAATTTAATTTTTTCACCTCATTGTTTAACAAATATTACTCCAATATCTAATTATTTAAAGTATTACATAAAACTGAATACCAGCTGTAAATACGCACGAGAATTTTAAGTATCATTGATGCATGAATTTTTAAGACACACGTATCTTATTATTTTATCTTCTATATAGAAAACTGAAAACACAAATAAAACCAGTTATGTAATAAATCATGTTCTAAAATAAATGCGAGTTACAGTTGAATTTTGAACATCTTATGTTAAAGAAAAATATATCACCTTTTTATTGAATAGTTCTGTGATAACCGAAAAACTTAGATCAGAAACGTTTCACCATTACAGTTTTATTTTTTCTTCCAAAAATACAGTAGTTGATGTATAAGGTTTTTTTTTCTCCTTTATTCTAAATCTTTCACACTCGACTTTTATTCTGACTAGCAATGTTTCAATGTGGAAAGAGATTTCACGATAAAAATAAATGAAGGCATCTACTTTTATGGTTTATATGATAGTCAAACTATCATTTTTATAACAGCCTTAAATGGTTATCTGAATTTTATAGTTTTAGGTATTAGAAATATTGGAGACTATAATTTCTTATTCTAATAATTTTATTTCATTTTTTATGAACTGCCTGCCTTACTGTTATAAGAATAAATTCACGAACTCCTTCCATTTGGTTTTAAAAACTGTTTGATTATCACTTTATTGACTCTCTCCACATAATTGAATGTTTATGTACATTTAATTATATGGAGAGAGTAAAATAAGATAAATGTCTAAAATTATAGCTTAATCCAACATAGCATAATTCACTTTCTACCCAGTACCATTTAATTCTACTCTTTTCACAATAAATATGCCGAAGTATTGCAATATCATTCAATCCCGATTCAATGATCGGTTAATTAATCCTCGTGGAACGTGACTGCGTGTTATACGTTAGCAGTAGTTTTGCCTTTAAAAGTCCTAAGTTATCTGCTAAAGAATTGTAGCAAAATTATGGCGGATATGTGCGGTAAATTACATTAAAGGACACTGAAAGGTGCATGATGAAATAAGTAATATATATCATGGCTGGCCAAACTGCGACAAACCGGCAGAATTTTGGAAAATTTTACCAGGACCCAAACACTCAAAATTGCATTTAGCGGCATTTCGAACAACCTTTATATATGATACAACATACTTTTTTTTTGGCTAATGTCCCTGGGGGCTGACGACATTACACCCCAACCAGGTGTACATGTGAATACAATGAAACAGAAAGACACAAATCATACAATCACAGAAGAGTTTTATTAACAAACGATGACACCGGCGATGGACGATGGGTTGCAGCTCTTCTTTCTAGACTTCCCCTTTCTTCCTTTTGCAGACGGAAGACTGACCGTTTCCGAAGAATACAATCAAGTCTTAGCGGGAATCAAAGCCGCGCCCCCGACGTGGCATACTGATGCCACGCCGGTGTTGTTACGAGTTTGGGGCCAACTTGGCATGTTATCGCCCGCATGCGATGTTTTGGAGTTCACGTTAAAAAAAAAACAATTGTTTAGCACATCACGCGTCTACCATGGAGTAAGTAATAAATCCTGCTCTTGGATCTATTGTTGGAAAATGGTTTGGTTGAACGGTGTGGCAACACGGGTTTTGTTTCCTAGGTGAATAAGAGTCTGGAATAAAAAGATGAGTTAAAAAGTTGTTTTTTGGATGCGATCGGTTGAGGTTTTTCAACAGGTGATGTTCTTCTTGTAAAAAGTATAATTCTCGGCTGGTATAAGACGAGGTCCTTAGAGGAAATGCAGTTGAGGTCGTATGCTACTTATTAATAACTGTTATATTGTGATTAATTTTTATATCTGAATTCCCTCCTTGTTAAGAAAAATTCTTAGGTGCTGGAATTGTTCAGCTTTCAGCGAAGATTCAACGTATTTATTTTGTCTACTCTTCTGCAAGTTGTAAAAAAGTGTACTGAAAATTTAATGCTTCATAAAATTTATGTTATTTAATTGCGGTAACTGGCATATTTATCTCTAACTGGCATATTTTCTTTATTTGAAATTCACTTTTTTAGAATTTCTCCCCATCGCTTAATATGCCAGATTTGAATAATTTGGCGAAACAATCAAAGAAAAATAATAATTAAAGCTATGAAAACTATTTAAAAATTTATATGTATTAATTTTTCTAACAATTTCAGAATTGTATTTAATAAAATCATTAGAAAATCAATGCTTAAAATTTTTCTCATATCAAATATAAAGTTTTTATGTATTTGGCTCTTCTAAGTATGTAGACATTCCCAAATTGCTTTTTACACTGTTTATCCTAGCCATCCCTAATATGTACTAGCGGGTAATAAGAAACTTATAAAATTGTTTGATTGTTGTATCTCAATATAGAAACTCTCTGAAATAAAATTACACAGAGAAACACTCTCACCGTTTTAAGTATATAAACAAATACTTGCTTGTTTGAAGACAAATAAGAAATAGATAGATGTTTCTTCAACTCACAATAGTTATTAGATGTGGCTGATAGATTATTACTTAGGTTGCCTATAGATTATTTACGTAACTTACGGCATAACCCTTCTTTAGGACTCAGCTAAAATTAATGTTCACGAAACGTTCACTCGTTCATAAATTTTGACTCTTCTTTTCTCATTGAGTTGTTTGTTAGAATCTATATGTTTCACTTCCAAATCTAAGTTTTTGAGTGTTAGATTTTTCTATAGTTTCAAGCACGTAACATGGAGAGGTCAAATTTTCCCATTTGTGTCAATGAGATTATAACATCTAATACTCCTAAATTCGAATGGTTACCCTGCAAAATTATTGTTATTTATGATGTTTTTATATTTCATGTAGGTAAATAAAATATAAATTTTGTAATTTTATAATATCTTTATATCGATACAAACAAAAGACGTACTTTAAGTATATTTTTAAATAAATAAACAATTCTATTGTAAGTTGTTACTTCCTAAGACTTTTAAAAATATTTGCCCTAACATTATTTATACATAAATTTTTAACAAAATGAGTTTGACACAATTTTCCTATTATTCATAATAACTGTTTAACTTTATCATCATAAATTCACGTTAGTAAATTACTGTGGCCAGTGGCATTTACAAATATTTTCCATCGTTACATATTTTTGCATCAAGTGTAATTCTCTCAAATAGATATAAAAGAGAAACACATTTTCCTAAAACCAACAATTTAAATTATAAATAGCCGGAAATTTCGAAATAAATTGTGTTGTCTTCTTTAGGCCCTGGAGCATAAGGTAGGAATGTCTTCATAAGCAGATCAGTGGACTCAAAAAGAATTGTACCTGTTTATCCGAAATAAGCTGCCATTTTTATTTCTATAGTGGATATTGTCATATAATTTTTTTCCTCGTCATTTTCCCTAAGTTTCATGTAAGTATTCATTTTCTTTTAGAATGGAAAGTAATTTTAAAAGACAACCTGAAAATACTATATCGTGGTGTCATTTTTTATAGTGCGAATTAGACTTACTAGAAGATTATTACTTACGGTAAACTTGTGTATGACAAATACATAATGAGCATTTCTTCAATTTCACAATCAATTAAAAAAAGATGGCTACATGTTTCAAACTATTTAAAGATTCATCAACAGGCCGACGAGCGTTGTTGTGATAATCGCATTGAATAATTCACAAATACTGAATAATTACATAGTCCGAAACATAGCCACTCTTTTTTTAAAATGTGTAATATAACAGGATTCACTCGGTAGAGGTCCATTATATTCAGTAATAACTCTCGGTACGACAAAGCAATCTGAGCCCCAAAAATATGTTACATACCTCAACCTATATGTAATAGATTGCAATTAGTGATTGCAATATCGGATAAAAAAAATACAATACCGGTATTCGGTATTTTTTCAAATGTTATTTTTTCAAACGTATATTCCTATTACCGGTATCATTACCGGTAATAGGAATTTTTTCAAAAAAAGATACTAAAGCACAGTTATTTCTTTGCCATATTAATTGGTTTCTGCAAAAAATGCATAAAATATAAAAGTATAAACAATTTTGTTATATACAAATTTGAAATAAAGGAACAAATGTTATAACCAAATATTATTAATAAGAGCTGTAAAATAATAACTTATACTTTATAAAATTACTTATACTTTATAACATTAGAAACAAAAATATAAATAAAAATAAATCACTATAGTATTGCAATAAATTGAAGTAACAAAACATGTAGCATTATTATTGAGAGGAGTAAATATGGCATAAAAATTTTGCTGTGCAGTCTATTACATTATATCTATTATTAAAGAAAAAACAACTAATTTATTAACTGCGTACTTTTGAAATGCCATCGTGAAAAATATAATGCATTTATTAAACTGTTATTAAATCGGGAATATATTTTTGTGCACAAATTACCTGCAGTTAAAAATACACTTTCTGCAACTACGCTGGTTGGTGGTAACGTTAATAATGACTGATATACTTACTCTAAATATTTGCCTAGAAGTCCTTCATCTTCTAAGATTTCGGTCTCTCGCCTGAATAAATCTAGTTTTTGTATTATTGTTTGTAACAATTTTTTATTTGTAGCTAATACCGGTATTGAAAGCACTAATCGAAACGGAACGAAAATGAGGCAACAAAGGATTTATGCTAGTACTGCCACATCAATGAAAAGAAAATGCTTACTTCAAATAACAGTAGATGGCCAATAATTTAAGTCAAAACTTTTCATAAAAATATTTATTATTTATAGTAATACCGAAATTCTGGTATTTATCCTTGGCAAATACCGGTTTTACGAAATTGTAAAATAGCACGAAATACCGGTATTCGATATACCGGTATACCGGTATTGCAATCACTAACTGCATTATATGCGATACTGGCAGTGATCTCCGGAGACCGTGGTGGCCAATGCTTCATTGAATTTACCCTTTCGCCAAAGAAGGATTCAATTTCCCCCATGACCTTTGCAGATATGTGACACGTTGCTCCACCATGCTGAAAGCAACCTTCCGTTAACTCCCGACCATGCAGTTAATTTACAAACCGTTCAAAAATGTTCAGGTGCACATCGGTGTTCACAGAGGTGTCAAAGAAAATGGGGCCCATAATGCAGAATCGAGATATCGCGCATCACACACCAACTTTTGAATCATGCAGCTGTGTTTGGGGAGTAGTAAACGATTTGAGGCGGCCCATAGATGATGGGTGTCCGGCTTTCATAGAGCGCCACGTCGAAACGTGTTTGAGAGAAAACGGAGATCACTTCCAACATCGCATATAGTGCAATCGATTGCACATACAGGGTGGTTATAATTAAAGTTCCACTTTGAAATGGTCATAAAAGGAAAAACTACTGGACCAAATATTATCAAACTTGGTCATAAAAGGAAAACTACTGGACCAAATGTTATCAAACTTGGTAAAGGTTTAAAGGAGGTCATCGAAATTTCTTTTCCACCCCCCACCCCCAAAAAAAGGTTCAAAAACTCACCACCAGGGCTGAAAGGGTGCTGTATGCAATATTATTAAACGAAATAAGGGTCGGAATCTAACTTCACTTTTTGTTACAAGGGTTTAACATTTTGTATACCCTTAAGAAACATTGACCTAAACAAAATTACTATTTAAAATGTGCGCATTCCGGAAATCGTTTACTTACAGATCACTAAGACATGAAGATATCGGTTTAAAACGTTTTTAATCGTTTCTAAAACGAAACTGCGGGATTATGCAAAACCGCAATGGTTTGTAATTGGCTTACGGCAGGAAGAAGCAAATGATTTACCCCGGTCACCAGACATCAATCCTTGTGACTTCTGGCTATGGGGTTATCTCAAAAGCACTGTTTATGGTGATAATCTAAATAATTTGGCGGAATTGAAAGATGCGATACACCGACATGTCCGTAACATTCCTCCTGATATGCTAAGAGATACTGTTGAAAATGCAGTAATGCGATTTAACTTGCTTTCGGAAAATTGTGGACGCCACATTGAACATGCTTTGTAACACGTGGCAAAAACGGTTAAACACATTTTAAACCGATGTCTTCATGTCTTATTTCTTTTAAGTATATTGCATACAGCACCATTTACCCCCTGGTCGTGAGTGTTTAAACTTTTTTTTGCGGAAAAGAAATTCCCATGACCTCCTTTAAACTATTACCAAGTTTGATAACATTTGGTCCAGTAGTTTTCCTTTTATGACCATTTGAAAGTGGAACTTTAATTATAACCACCCTGTACATCAGTCTTTATAGCTTTTATTATTTTTTTTTTTTTGGGGGGGGTCCAGATTGCTTCATCCTACCGAAAATAATTACAGAATGTTCGGGGCCTTTTCCCCGTGAATCACCCTATAGATCTGAAGAAGTGTTTATTATGTATAATCATTAAAATAATATCATCCCCCCTCCTAAAAAAAAGCTGTAATAATTTCACTAAACACTGCTAATAATGTTATAAATGGAATATGAAAACAACCCTGACGAAAAATTACTATATAATTTAGAAAAGTTTTTTTAAGGGAATAAAAAATCAATATAAACATTAAAAGAAAGCTCAGCATGCAAATCTAAAAAACATTTGCTAATGCAGTTTTTTCTGAAATGTACTCCTAATAATAACAATTTGTAGCTTGCAGTGTTTAACGACGTTTGAATTCAGTCAGGTGAAAAAAAATAACAGGTGGGTAGAAAGGATTCTTCAATGGATTTTAAGCGGTAAGCCGCATTTATTTTGTACTGTTTCAACGTCCACACAGAAGCTAGCATCGTGACCCCAATAAAAGCGCACTAGAGAGGCTACGAATTGTAACAGTCCTTATCAGCTCCTGTACGTGTAATAATAAAAAAAACGCTCTAACAATGTCGGTTTCTTTTACAAATATTTGTTATAACTGTTCTTCAGTAATTATAATTGATCTATCATTACAACAATATTTTCTAGTATTTTATTTCATTTAATTTTCGCGTAGTACCAAATCCGGAATGTTTTGGCGAGATTTTAGCCAAAATTGGTGTGAAAAGCAATACCCCAATCATGTGGGCGTTCCCTTCCGATCCCTTCGTGGATTTTTTTTAATTTCGAGACGGGATTTTTCGAGACGGGAAAGGGTATTTTTCTGCGAATGCATGAATATATATATATATGTATATGTATGTATATATATATATATATATATATATATATATATATATATATATATATATATATATATATATATATATATATGCAATTGTGCAACGATGCATTTTGAGCATCTAATTTGAGTCTTTGTCAGATCTGATTGTGAGTGCCAACCCTCCGACACGCCTCTAAAACAGGGAGTTTGGTTACCCGAATTTGGGAGGTTACCGCAGTAAGATATTATCGTCATCTTTGGCATACCGGTCCCAATTCGGTATCGCAACCTAATTTTCCATACTAAATGACGTTTAAATATTTAATAGGCATCAAAGTTCATTCCTAGAAATGTTTTTTAATTAAAAAAAATATCTAATATCTTTCTCTTATTCAGCCTTATACTGGTGCTCCAACTAAACAAATAAGCTAAAAACTTAACTTCCCCAAATTCAAAAGATCTTATTCAACAGAGTAAAGTTCATTCTGAGGATGGCAAAAATAAAATGGATTTTCTTACACAAAATTACAAAAGTCTTTTTAGACTTTGAAGCAATTTTTATTTATGTGTGTGATTTTTAAATTCTTCCAACGACTGTGTCCATTTTTCTCCGGTAGACGTAGCTCAGAAGAGAAGCTTAAACTTGTTTTCTTTTATTTAGGACCATTGTGAGCTATAGGGCGTGAATAATGTATCGACTGCACTGAAAACAGTTATTTTCTACGGACAAGTATGTTACTAGTGTAAAACTTGAAGATAAAATTCTAAAAGTAATAAACTTCCTTCTTTGTAAGAATTTTAAAGAGATTCTTTATGAGATTTCTTTTGTATTGTTTGTGTAATTCAATGTATAATTTTCATTGGAGAAAATTATACATTGTTTGAACATCTTGTTTGGCAACATGTTTAAACACCCGTTGTTTTTGACAACCTAAATTTTTTAGGATTCTGGTACAACAGCAGAGAGATCTTTTGCTTGTCTTGCTTTGTGATAATGAGTACATGACACACATACATAATACATAGGTGTAATAATAGGAGTAGAATAAAAGTTAGATCCATAAAAGGTGTTATGCCCCCTCTAAAGACTCGATAGTAGCATCTAGACTTGCAAGTGCCCCAAACAAAGTATTTTTAACATGTCCACTGTTTAGGTCGTGTGTACTGTATCGTCGAAGTGTGCAATAACACTAAGGACAGCTCATTAAAATTGAAATTTTAAGGATAGCTGCAGATCGATTCGCAGCTTGAGGCACCACATGGCGTCTAAAAGCCATATGAGATGCATCCACCTTTGATCAGCTTTTCCCATTAAATAACTCGTTTCTAAGTTTTTGGAGCTATCATCTTAGTGTGATAAGAACCAAAATACCCGCAACACTATGGTTTCGGCAGCAGTACTGCCCTAGGAAAAAGCCGAATGATGGCCGAATGTCTAGGGCGCTGGTATTCGGTACCAAAGTCTGTGAATTCGAATCCCATTCTTGGCATGGGCATTTGCAGCCGTTCTGAATAGGCTTTAAGCAGTAGGTCCCGGTCTAGTTAGCCTTCGTGTAGCAAAAATTGAATAGCCCTTCAAACCAAACCAACCTTAAGAAACAGAAAAGATTTTCTCCTCAATGAGAAATGAGCAAGCACTCTTTCAAGCGATTGCTACTCCATTCCGATTAACCCTTAGGCCATTCCATTTACCCTTCTACAGATCAAATTTGCAATTCTATTCACTCTAACGAAGTGTTATATTATGAGTATTTTTTACGTCTGAGAGGGGCTCAATGATCTTACCCGTTTTTTTACGTGATCTAACCACAGGATTGAAACGCCGGTCTTCCATTTGATAAAGAGTTATGGCATGCATACGTTTTTACTATAGAAACCTCTTTAGTCTCCTCCAACTCGCCAAACATCAGTATTCAAGAATTCGTAAGGATTCGGAATAAACTGTTTTGCTTATTATAGACTAAAATGGATATGCTTCTCTCCGTTTTTTATATAAACAGATCCAACAATAAACACTGTTTTGTCTTTATATGACAAAGGGTAGACAAAACATATTTTTTTCGATGTGCGTTTATTAAAGACGCATTTCTTTTTCAGTCCAATTATTTTTTTTGAGCAAATGGAACTCAGATTCGCAATTTCTATATAAAGTACGAATAAAGCCATTTCAAGCAACACTTGGAATCTTATCACATCGCAGAAAATAGAAAAAATACTATTCTTGATTTATCTCAGCGAAAACAAATATATATCTTTCAAAATAACGATTTACTGTATTTCTCTTTTATGGAATGTAAGCGTCAGAGAGCTAACTATATATATTTGACAGTCGATTGGACTCCACATCGATATTTGTCTTAGCAGAGGGAAAAATCTGTGCTGTTTGAAATAAAAAAAGAAACAATTTAATCCTAAGATTCCAAATATATTACTTCCGTCACAATATTCATTTAATGATGTAAAACTGATACACTATTTACGGGCAGTCATAATTAGTTGAACAACAGCACACGGTATATTTCTGCTTTAACTCTAAAACAAGAGTAACATAACTAATCTATGGTTTATCCTCTTAAGATTTAGAAACCGTTTGAGTGTTGCTTGTGATTGATATTCTAGTCATTTCCCCTTACACCCAAACACCAAAAAAGAACCCAAGCATTTAATGGTTTTTCGGCGGATTTTTTCACCTCGAGCAATGTTACAAAATCCAGCCAAAACATTTTATCTTTTATTGATTCAAAATATATATCAGAGTTACTTAAAGGAAAATCCTCACAGATTTTAAAGCCTCCCCTGTAAACATGAAGCATTTGCTAATTTATAAGGTTATAGGTATATAGAAATCTATGCTGTTTTATAACCGATTATTTCGAAATTCATTTTTATCTGTCAATTATCACCCGACTTCGAGTGTATACCCAAGACCACCTTTCAGATATAAAGGGGATATTAAACCATCGAAAGAAGCTTCCTATTTTAATTAAAAATTTCCATATTTTAATACCTGTAGAAGAATACGAAAAGAATTTGTATTATGCTATCTATACATTTAAGTTGCTAAGCCGATACTTTGGGCAGTCCATGAGAAAAACTACTGCATCAATTTATTTCATTTTAAACTTAAATGAAAGATTTTAATCTATAGATGTGTTAAATTTGGTTTTTGTAACTGCAATTTCTATTCATTAGCAATAATTTATAACTAAAAATTTCGTTTTTGCGCATGCTCAGTGATATGTTTAAATATGGATTTCGATACTCAATAAGCGTATCAATTTACATCATTTTGGACTTAAACGAAAGATTTTAATCTCTAGATGTATTAAATTTTGTTTTTGTAACCGCACTTTCTATTCATCAGCGATAATTTACAACTAAAAAAAATTGCTTTTTGCGCATGCTCAGTGACATGTTTGAATCAGGCTTTAGATATTCACTAAGAACGTGGCCACATAAGCACATTAATTTGTTTCTGTGCATGCTCAGTGACACGTATAAATCTGTCTTTAGATACTTACTAAGAACGAGGCCGCCTAAACATGTTAATTTGTTTTTCCCGATGAATCTCTCTCTTGCTCTCACTCTGCCATTTTTATTTTTAATTATGTTTGTGAAATATAGAATTAAACCTGACGGAAATTGTTTATTTCTCGCTGATAAGTAAACAATATTTCTTTATGCTGGCTTGAATAGTAAATTTTTAAAGTGTATTCCTTTATTCTTAATATTATGATTTTCAACATACGGCAATGATGTGTTGAGTATAATTTGTGTATTAGTACTTCTACTTATTATTCAGCCGTTAGGTTTTGACGGGTACCAACTAGTACTATTGTAAGTAAGAATTTATTTAGTGTAAACTGAATTCTGTAATTTCAAGACTTTAATTTATTTAAAACATTTTAACAAATCACTAAACATATCTCTGTTAATTTAGAAAAATTTTAAAGTAGCTTTAAATGGCATTTTTGAAAACTTCCTATAGTAACAAATTTTCGTATGCTTAAGCTTGGAATTCCAATTCAAGGAAAATATATGTTATCTCTAATATTCCCGTGAGTATCATTACTTTTCTATCTAATACGGTAAATAAGATGTTATAACAAATCTTTAAGGAAAAGGGAGCCGATTTGAAACGCAAACGAAGACATTTTGGTCTACATTTTCCCGCACCTAATTACATGTGCAATTTCCCTATCTCTGAGGATATATCAACATCATCTGTATAAGTCGACAGGGAAATTTATATATTAATTCCAACTGAGACGAAGAATTTGAATAATACATATTCCTGTTTTACTATTCTATGACGAGATGCAAACTTACGTTCATATGCATTGCGCCATCATATGCGAAATAAAATAGTTATACTATTCAGAATATCACATGTAGAACAGAAATAACGATAGCGATTCCGAAACCGTGCATCATATATTAATAAATAGAAATGAACTATTTCGGCAATAAAATGCTTTGAGAGTAATCCGGAATTAGAATGGCACAGTGAACTAAAATGATGTCCAAAATGTTAGGGAGTGAAAATTTGTTATTAGGGAATTTTCAAAAAATATGATATTCTTAACTAAAAAAAAGAGGGTGGAAACTGGGGGAAAAGCTAAAAAATTAATATCTTACTATTTTAAAGCGACTAAGATACATACCAAAAATTACGTAAATCTGATACAAAGACGTCTAGCACATGATTATATATATATATATATATATATATATATATATATATATATAAATATAAAGTTCAGTGAATGACGTCATAAAGCCCACAGCCGTAAGAGTTTGCAACCGGCGCATACCATGTCGGACAGGTAAAGACTGGTCTGAACTAATTCCTGACGGGCGGCGCTGCGAGTTTGCTTATCATGTGGAAACAGTTCATTGTAGAATGAAGGTGTTGTGTGCTCGGTCGAAATTCAAAATGGATCAGCGAACGAATATGTTTCAAACTTGGAAAATCAGCGAAATAGACTCATGAAATGCTACTGAAAGTTTATGAAGAATGTGCTGTCACCTTGAGGTGCGTCTATGAGTGGTTTAAACGCTTCCGAGAAGGGCGGGACATCATTGAAGACCATCCCCGAAGTGATCGGCCTGCAACTCCACGCATCCCGGACAACGTACAGAAAGTGAAGGAATTGTTGGCCAAGGATCATCGTGTGACAATGCGAATGATAGTGGAGGAAGTGGGAATTGGTCGTGCGATGGACTACCTCATACTAACGCAAGCTTTGCTCTTGACTTATGCCTCACACTTTGACACTGGAACAAATGCAAATTTGGTTTGACGCCTGTGGAGACTTCATCGAGATGGCAGATCGAAACCCAAATTTTCTGAAAACCATTGTCACGCGTGACGAGACCTTGTGCCTTAAGTACGACCCCGATGGCAAGCGTCAGAGTATGGAGTGGCGAGGTCCAGGGTCGCCGAAAAGCAAGAAGTTGCAAAGTGAGAATTCCCGCATACAGACATTTCTAGTGTTGTTCTCCGACTCTGAGGATCTCATCCATAAAGAATTCCTCCCTGAGGGCACCACGTTAAATTTTTATAAGTATTTGGATATACTCAAACGTCTGCTGCTACGTATCAATCGGGTACGCCCCCAGTACGCCAAGCAAGGCAACTGAACCCTGCTTCACGACGATGCCCGGCCACATACAAAGCAGTTCCTGCCCAACAGGCGAGTTGAGTCCCTGAATCACCTACCCTACTCCCCAGACACGTCTTCCCCGAACTTTTTCTTGTTCCCCAAATTGAAATCCGTCCTGAATTGTCACAGTTTTTCGGACTTTTAAGACATCCAACGTAATGCTACAACCAAGCTGAAGGCCATCCCTAAAGACGACTACTCGAGGAGTTTCCAAGACTTGTACAGCCGTTCCCACATGTGCATTACCCTCTACGGGGATTACTTCGAAGTACAGTAACAGCTGCTTCATGTAAGACAACAATCCATTGTAAATATAGATACATTCATTGAACTTTCTGGACGAAGGTTGTATATATATAAATATATATATATATATACACACTATCTGGCCAAAATTATCCGGACGCCCAGTGGTATGGACTCGGAGAGTCCTGAGGCATATATTAATAGGATATTGGTCCTCCTTTTGCATCGATGACAGTCTGCACACGTCTGGGGAGACTTTCCACCAGTTTTTGATAGGTGCCCATAGGAATTGACTTTCAGGCATCCATCACAGCTGAAGTGAGTTCTGGCAGTGAGGATGGTCGATTTGGCTGGCTACTTTATCTGCGTTCTAATTCGTCCCAAAGGTGTTAAATGGAATTTACATCGGGGCTCTGAGAAGGCCAGTCCTGTTTTTGAACACCCATTTCGTCCAATCATGCCTGCGCAAGTCTCGATGTGTGAAGGGAGCCATAATATTGGTGGTAGAGAAATGGGCCTTCCCTGAAATATTGCTACAGAGTTGGGAGAGCGGCATTGTCCAGAATATCTACATACATCACAGAGTTCATGTTTCCATCCACAGGAACTAAGGAATCCAGGCCAAACCATAAAAAACTCACCCACACCATGATGCTACCACCACCAAACTTAACAGTTGGCAAGATGCTGTCACGTAAGAAGTGGTTGCCGGGCATCCGCCAAACCCAGACTCGTCTATCGGACTGTCAGATTGTAAAGCAAGATTCATCACTCCAAAGAACATTTTTCCACATGTCCACGGTCCAATGACGGTGAGCTTGGCACCATTGCAATCGACGCTTCGCATTCTGGGCAGTGATGACCGTCTTATGAGCGACTGAACGATCATGGAATCCCAGGTTTTTTAACTCTCGACGAACAATCCTGCTGCTAGCACTAACGCCTGATGAACTTTGGAATTCCTGAGTGATTTCAATAAACGAGGACTTGCGATTTTGCTTCACTACTCTTTTCAGTGTTCTACGGCTGCGTTTACTAATTTTTATTCGACCTGCCACTTCCTTTTTCTGCAGTTTCACTGCCTCGACGTTCCCACTTCATAATTACATCACTCACGGTGGATTTTGGCTTCTGTAGAATGTCCGAAATTTCACGAACTGATTTCCCACAAAGGTGGCATCCTACTATAATGCCACGATCAAAGTCACTAAGCCCTTTTGACTTACTCATTGTCTCACAAACGCATAAATATGACCTCACAATCAACTACCAACACTTTTAGAGGCTTTCGGTTACGCAACAAATTACGTCACCTGCCACATCCACTTCTTTCGGGGGTGTCCGGATACTTTTGGCCAGATAGTGTATATGCTCTTGACCAATACTGTTGCCATTATTACTTAAAAAAAGGAAGCTGATTTATACAAGGTTCTTTAGTTTTAAGAAAACAATAATAATCCATAGATATTGAATTGCATTGAATATATTAAATATACCTGAATTCGAAATGAGTTAAGAAATTATATTCAGAAAATGATAAGAAATTATAGCTGAGACGAAATATGATTGTTTCACGACTACACGTAAAGTATTATTATCTAACTGTCCAAGCGGAATTAAGGAGTTATTTATATGACAGTTATTTATATAGCTATTTAACACAGGAGATTTGGATTTAAAAAAAAACGGATATTTTAGTCTATAACTCTATATCAGGTGGTATATGAAAATTCTTATCGAGAAAATAAGAACATTATCTTCAAGTCTAGACGGAAGAATTATTCGCGATCCTTGAATAGAAGGTAAAATAATTTTAAAGGATTTTAAAAGGGATAGAATTTTTACACGAATTTCCCAAAAGTAATTTTATTTTCATAAGTGACCATTTCTAAACGATATAAAATCACAATCATGAAACATAATTTCCCCAACAAACTACGTTACGTGGTGGAATACTTATTACCTAAGAGAAATTTCGTATTTTTTACACAAAAGGATGTTTCAGATACAAGAAAGAATATTTCTAAAATTAGATTTCATGAGAGCTTCAAAATTTTGAAGAATTTTTAAATGTATTTTGGAAAAATAGCTTCAAAAGTTGTTGCATTACCTTAAAGCGATTTATCGGATATGTGAATATGTGCATTAATATTATTTCTCATGTACATGATATATATATATATATATATATATATATATATATATATATATATATATATATATATATATATATATATATATATATGAATATATATATATATGTATATATATATATATATATATATATATATATATATATATATATATATATATATATGTGTGTGTATGTATATATATATGTATGTATATATATTATGCCATATATAAGGTTTAAATCAGATCCTTACAATGAAATTAGTGTATGCGACAATTTATCTTAAATAAATCTGCACGTTCTTTTTTCACTCCTTCCATAAAAAAGTGTATGAAATATCAAACAAAAGAAAGAACACATAAAATGGCCGCAGATATCGACTCTCTATTTTAGTCAAAAATAGTTGCCTTATATTTAATCTACATGTTATCAACATCTGCTTCATAAATGCCTCATTCATCGACGACAATGCTTTCTTTTAATAGATTCTCCCAGCAAGTAAACAATTATTGACATTTATTAAAGAACGTAAGTGTATTGTTGAGATTACAAGCTCAATTTTTCCAAAATATTTCCTGTTAAGGGATATATGATCAAGAAGAAGTTGGGAGAAAGTTTTACTGAGAAGTTTACAAACTATTGAAATTTCATAAATCTCGATAATTTGAAGGGGTTGTTAATGTCCCCATTAATAAACTTTAAAATGAATGCCAAAAAGAATGAAAAGATAAACTTAAATGTTTGCTTATTTAACCTGGATAAAATTCAACTGCCCAAATACATAAAAGGAAGGAATAAATTTCATAATCGATTTACATAAATATCGTTAAAAAACGAGGAAAGCGACTCTGTTGTAAAAGAAAACACAAAATGTAGCTTGATATGTATTAAATTTTTTGTTTAAAGTAACTAAACGCATGTGGAATTTACAGTTTTTATTGTTTCCAGAAACATTCATTATTTTTTTATATATGTTAAAGTAGATACTTTTTGCCCTTAAAGAGAGTGATGACGAAACATTCCAAATTTTAAGTAACGAGCGACATCTAAACTCGTATTTTGTCCTGTAGGGAATTAAGCTTTCATGATGCAACAAAACTCCATACAAAACCTTACATTATGAAACGTTTTATGCGAAAAGATCTTAAAATGCTCGGATAAACACCATATTTAAACTACTGTAGCCCGTAGTACCTCATTGTATCATACGTTACAAAATGTTTGAAAAAGTTATTGAAACTAATATTGTTATTAAAATTTTCAGCCTTACGAAATAATTCTTTGCATCGGTAATTTTATATTTAACCCTATCACTGTAACCTGGGGTCCACGCGGACCCCAGGCACTTTTAACTAGTTGCCAAAAAATATATATCGTACTTTGAGGGGTCTAAGCCAGTGACATCTCATCTTAACATGTGTGTACCACAGGGTAAAAATTTAATTGCATAAATATCAGGGGTTGTTGGGTTTTTTAAAATTTGAAACATATATGTCACATTTCTGTAACCTGGGGTCCGCACGGACACCAACGTTATGCCGGGTGTCTGAGAACTATTGGACACATTAAAAAAGAATGAAAAATAGCTAGGAACAATGACGTGTTTTTTATAACACGTATTAATAACCAGATCCAAAAGTTTTTGTTTCTCAACAATTTTATTCCCAGAATCCGACAGATGGCGCTAGGTGATGCGACAGGTGTGTTTGCATTTTTCTCGTTGCGCGCCTGTCAGCTGAGAGCTGTTATTCGAAGCTGCAACATGTCGCGACAAACAGTTTCGATAGAAGATGCTTTACGCATGATACAAGAAAGCGATAGTGAAAACGATGTAGAAATAGATAGCTTCGGTGAATCATCTGAGTTTGAAGAGAGTGACGCGAATATTCAAGATCCAAACATTGAAACCGATAGTGAATCAGAAAGTGACGGGTATGCTGGCCAACAACCTCTATCTCGTAAAAGATCCCTGGAACGAGGCATCTCGTGAAAGAGGCCGGTACGAGGTAGGTAAAATAGCTGTCTGTCGGGATGTCTGGCAAATGCTTCACGAAAATCTGGCGAAATTTTACAAGCCCGGAAAATATCTGACAGTCGATGAGCTATTAGTGGCAACTCATGGTCGGTTCAGATTTCGACAGTACATACCGAGCAAGCCCGGAAAGTAAGGAATCAAAATATTTTGGTGCTGTGATTCCACCACTTCATTTCCTTTGAAAGGAGAAGTGTATGTTGGACGACAACCTGGTACTGCAGGTGGAGCAAACAATGTTTGTGATCTCGTCGGGCGATTAGTTGACCCTTGGAAGAACAAAGGACGGAACGTTACCATAGACAATTACTTCACCAGCGCTCAGTTAGCAGAGGACCTACTAGCTATGAAAACCACAGTGGTTGGAACAATTCGAAAAACTCAAAAAGAAGTCCCTAAAGAGTTGCTACCAAATCGTCAGCGTGAAGAGAAAATCTTCTATCTTTTGTTTTGATAAACAACTGACTTTAGTTAGCTACACTCCAAAGAAATGGGAAGGCAGTCATTTTGCTATCTTAAATGCATCATGACAAAAACGTCATTATAGAGAAAGACAATAAGTCAGATATTATTACTCATTACTTTGCAACAAAATCTGGAGTTGACAACTTTGACCATTTATGCAGATTGTACACATGCAAGCGAAAAATACGCCTTTGGACTATGGTCTTGTGGTTCAACATGCTCGACTGCGCAGCTGTTGCTGGATACATAATTTGGATTTTGAAATATCCAGATTGGGAATCTGGGAAGTGCCATCGACGTCGATTGTTCCTGAAAGACCTTGGGAGAGAGCTGACCTCATTCAGAGAAGACTTCAGAACGTTCAACCGCCGTAGTCTGGTGTTCATCATTCATTGAAATCTTTGGGGATTGAAATTCCGACACTACATGCTTCAACACAGGAATTCAAGAGCGAAATAAAAAGGTACGGTGCCAGCTATGTCCACGTTCTTTGGATAGGAAAGTAAAGACCCGATTTACTAATTGCCATATACCGTCTTGCCCGGAACATCAGAAGACCATTTGTGAGGTATGTTCAGCGAACATTTAGAAATGCAGAACGAATCTGTAAATATGATTATAAAATTATTATGTTCTTAGTTTTATAAATAAAATTGTTTAAGAAAATATCTGAATGATCGTTAATTACTTATAAGATAATTAAATGAATGCAAAATTAACTTTCATGTGATGTAAATAGTATAAAATATGTAAATTACAACATGGGGTCCGCATGGACCCCAGGTTACAACAGGGTATATTACGAAACGATACAGTGATAGGGTTAAATGTCTAACATTTATGATTGAAACCACGATTAGACCTTGTGTGAACGGAAGCGAGAGAAAGTTAAAATAACATTATTTCATTAGAATCAACATTGATTCCCTAAGAATATGACATGTATTTTAGGGCTTTTCCACTGTTCGTTAATTAAGAATACAAAAAATGATCTTTTGAATTCTACGTGAGTAAATGTGTAAAATAAATATCATATCAAGTTAAAGCTTTAGTCTGCGTGAGAACGCTCCTTTTGACTATGTAAGTTTTTAATATTTCTACCAATGCTTGAAATTTGGTCTTCTATTAAATTGAAGATTTAATATTGGGGATAAAACATTAGTGTATAAAAGCTAATTTAAATTAAAAGAATATCTATCCTCCAGTATTTTTTGGGAGGTTCCTTTATGAGGTTGTCTTAAATTCTGGGCCATGAGTGCAGGCAGTGAACATATTTCGTAATAAATAAACTTGATTACTGAGATGTATATAACTCATTTTAGTTGATATACTATATTTACAACAAAGTTTTAATGTTTTAACTTTCTCAATATGTATTAAATAGAACCTGAAAAATACTGATATTTCAGTTTAATATAAGAAAAATATCCAGCATTAATATTTCTGATTACTAAGCATAAGTGCATTAAGTAATAATACCGAAATTGTTGATCGCAATGAACGGCAGAAATTAGATCCAGTAAAATAAAAATCTGCTCTGATAACTTAAGGCGATCCACGTTATGGCAGGAAATCTCGTTCACATCAGATATATTCAAAAGATAATCTATACAGTCAAAATGAACTTATGCATAATGCATCTCGAAGAAAAAATTAAGCAATATTAACTCTTCATAAAATTTAGATAAAATGTTCATTCACACACAAGAAATCCATTTGATAACAGCGATAGAAGAGAATAAAATGGTCTCCACATTTTTAATGTCGAAACATGTTATTCTCCTCTATCACTGTTATCTTATGGATGTTTATATAAGTTTATATTTCATTCAATGTATGTACGGATTTATGAAAACTTTTAGAGAGGGCTTAGTAGAAAATTTATGGAGAGAAATCGAAAATTAGTGCTCTATTGTTCATTAGTTTTATATTATTCATGTTAAGGAATCATGTTAATGAAATTCCCAAATTTTTCATTAAATAAACAATAAAAAACAATAAAACTCCATCATGAGAAATGCAGGGTGTCTGGGCTAAAGGTATCCAAAAGTCATGACTTACTTTTACGGAACTACCCATTGGAATTTTTAAAAAATTATTTAAAAACAAAGAATATCTCACCAAGTTTTGATATAAATTATAGAATTCTATCATAGTACCATATATTTCAATGTGTGCCCCTTTTGTAGCACGACAAACGTCTAAATGGTAATCCAGTTCTCTCCAACTGTTTCGTAGCATATCAGGAGTTACTTCACGAATTGCTTGTGTGATACGCTTCTTCAACTCATCCTCAGTTTCATTTTTTTGTTTATACACAACGGATTTATTGAAACCCCAAGCAAAATAGTCTAATAGCGTTTGATATGCTACACTTGGAGAGAACTGGATTACCATTTAGACGTTAGTCGTGCTACAAAAGGTGCACAAAGGGAAATCTATGATACTATGATAGGAATCTGTGATTAAAACTTGGTGAGATGTTCTTTCTATTTAAATATATTTTTTAAAATTCTAATGGGTAGTTCGGTAAAAATAAGTCATGACTTTTGGATAACTTTATCCTGGACACCCTGTATTTCTTAAACACCTTTGTACGTAGGTAGGCTGAAAAGTAATGCACACATGCTTGTAGAGCACGAACGAAATGACCTTCAAAACAGCGTCATGTGACATTTGGAAGTTTCATCCCTCCTCAATACGCATGGGCAGGTTTGACATCATTGTGTTCACCGTGTTTTTTTTGAAAAGCGGTAGTATGGAGACGTGTTCTAGTGCTATGTCAACGGCGAGTTATACAGAGCGCTGTTATCGAATTTTTAACAGCTGAAAAATTGAGTCCTACTGAGATTCATCGTCGTTTAAAGGGTGTTTTAGGTGACGATGCTGTTGATAGGGGTACTGTAAATCGATGGGTAATAAAATTTCGTGGTTTCGAGCCTGGAAAAGCCATAATTGTTGATGAAACACGCAACGAACGTCCAATCACTGCCACAGACGATGAACATCGCAAACTCTTCGACGATTTGATTCAAAATGACCGGCGAATCACTCAAAAGCGTATCGTAAACCATAATGGAGTATCCAAGTAATGTGTCTGCTTCATTATAGAACGATTGGGATACCGTAAAATCTGTGCTCGATGGGTACCACGCCGTCTCACAGGCGAGAACCGCATCGGACTGGAGAGGCTCTGCGAAACCTGAAGTTTGAACCGATTCCACACCATCCTTATTCCCCCGATCTTTCGCCTTGCATTTTATATTTTTTTTCTTCTACTCAAGAGAGACCTAACACCTCGGACGATGTGGTGAAGGCAGCTGTCAAGTCGTGGATTCGAGAAAAGTCGGAAGAATTTTTCAGTGACGGAATGAGAAAACTTGTTACACGTTGGGAGAAATGTGTTAGCCTTAACGGTGACTATGTTGAAAAATAAATATATGATTTTGAAGCTTAAGAATTGTACTTTAATGTTCTTTTTGCCCGATCTCGCTATTTCTTTTTGTTCGCTCTCTACAAGCATGTGTGCATTACTTTTCAGCCTACCCTCGTAAATTCCACTGGAACTTGAAAACCAGATTTAGTTAAATTTAAAATTGTTCTTGAAGTTTTATCAGAAGTTGAAATGTAGCTTTTCGTATATATGAATGACCTCTCATGAATAAAAAAAGATTCGTTAAATGTTGTAACTATTTTTTGTCATTATGACAAATTTATTTTATACAAACTTAAATCAAAATTGTTAACGTAGAGACATTTAATCGCAGAAAAGCATTTATGAGATGAGATCGAGATATTTTTCCCTTTATGATTGTATTAACTACTGCTATCTATATGGCTTTCGAAAAATTTTGGAGGAAGATAACAATTAGGATCGCTAAAAGTAACTTACTGTTCTATGTCTTTCTTAAAAGGAACAAATTGGTTAAATTACAAGAATCTTCAAAGAAATACCTATTACGCTGTTATGTGAAGTAACAGTAATCTAAGTCCTTCAGCCACAGTGTCGCCAGCATAATACTTAGCACTACCTAGTCATAAATACAGAAAATTCTCTTTGAAAAACTAGACTATTTTACGATACTTTCGAGTTTTTTTCTCATATATCCTGACTCAAGCCTGAAAAATACTCATTTTGGAGATTTAAATTCCTTTGTAAAGAACTGCATATAAATTACCGTAACGTTCAGTACGTTAATTTATATGCAGTACTAGTTATATATATATATATATATATATATATATATATATATATATATATATATATATATATATATATATATATATATATATATATATATATATATAACCAGTAAAATGTAAATAATTCAACAGAGAAAGTTATTTACTAATAGGGAGAATGCAGACAAAATAAACAGAAATCCTGCCCTTAGAGCTAAACGCACCATAATTTATTTTGTCTGTATTCTTCCTCTTAGTAAATATCATTCTCTGTTGAATTATTTACATTCTATTAGTTATAATTGTCTTTTTTCAGTATGAGGATTTGTTTCAACTCCGCAATCTTTCATGGAAAAGTTAAAACTTTTTTCAACGCTAGGGTAGTTTTTGTGTTAAATTTTTGGCTGTCTATGCCTTCTTTATGTATATTATTTTGTGTTGAATTATTTTCATTGTTTGAGTTAATATATATATTATATATATATATATATATAACAATAACGTTTCCCTTCATTAACTTTGTCCTACCGCAACAGAGCATTATCCCTAAATGTGATTTTGATCTAGATAATACAAAAATAATCTATTCGTTTTCTCCTTAAACAAGCCACGCGCCTACATGTTATATAAGTTCGAATCTCCTAGAACATTCGAAATAATCACCCCATATGACGAGTTAAAGTCAGGTGTCAATTATAACCAATTAAAGTTCAGCGCGCCTGTGCATTTTTCGCTAGAATCAGTTTTCCTCAGAATCTCTACACGCACTCTTTTGTATTCGCCCAAGCCATCAGTATGTAGTGTTTCAGCTGTCCGTATCGCTGCAGCGTTTTACGCTGCCGGAGCCTTTTTCCCCGTTATCCGCGAGACATGTGGAGCTAATATGTTTGTAACTTCGATGTCCAGAGACAAAGATATCCAGCAACATGTCCAGGAATAAAAACTGTACCACGGTCAAATCATCTCTTCTTTTCTGGTATGAATTGAGTTGATTTTTACTTTGGCCTGCCCCGGTTCCATGACTACAAAACTACGGATTAAATCGGAACTTTCCCTAGCTCCCCCGGATTTATTATTACTTACACACACACACACACACATATATATATATATATAGTTTTCTTTTCTCTTAATGCAGAATAGTTACTGCACGATTTTAATAATCTTTTTAAAACTGTGATACTTGAAAGTATCTTTAAAAATGTATGCCTTAGTAGAACTTTTATTTATCTTTTTTATGTAAAATGCAAATTCTTTCCATACATCTGTAACAATAATGTGTATTTATATATTAGTTTTCCCTCCCTGTGAGTCGTATTAAGACATGAGTGATTTGTTGTGAGTAGAAATTCCTTAAACTGATGCAGAACTCACCTCAATACGTCTTCAATATTTTCTTTAAAAATGACTCAAAAATAATAGTTCGTATCCCGTCAAAAAAGTCAATACAGTGGTTAATTTTCTCGGAGAAAATTCCCTAAAACTATTTGACGGATTACTTTTAAGCTCCAGATCATAAAATATAAAAATATCTCTGTTCTTTCAAATGTTTAAAAAGAATTGTTCGAGGCGGAGAGAAGTATAAGCCATTAAATGAAGTTTCTATATTTTACGAGGCTTTTTTTTCAGAAATAGAAAAGTTCGAATACGGATTTCAAGAGCAGTTAATATCAAAAATCTCTTTCTTAAAACATTTACGGAGAACTGAAGAAAATGAAATTGTGCCCGATATACTCAAGCACATAAATGAGAATGAACAAATGGCCTGTACATTTAGATGTTTCAAAACGTTTTAATAATATAGAAATATGGATCTGAAATGCATTTAATTCTATCACGTATCAAAATGAAAATTCATAATATAAAAGAAAAATACGAAATGTAGAGTAACGCTTTGTTGAAAACTCATCAAAAATCGGAGCTAGCAGTCCAAAGTTCAGTTGTTTTAATTCTTTAATTTTTCACATAAAGATAATGTTTTATTTTGAAATGCAATTTTTTTCTAATATATTCCATAAAGAGTCAAAATTTCTATTTTATGTTCTTCAAAGATTTCAATCAGGACTTGTTTCCCATGGGACATTTCCTGAAACAGATTTAAATTGCCTTACGAATACGATGTATTTGATGTAACACAAAGTAGTTGATAGTGTTGATTCCATGGCAAAAAAAAAAAAGTCTTTGAGATGTAATTAGGTGCTGAAAGGATCTGAAGTGTCCTTTGTATTCACTCGTAGATGAATAAAAAAAATGTAAGCGTTCGTAATAATCACAATATATATTAGTGATAAGATGCCTTAAAGTAGGAGAGGATTTGACGCTTTTTGAATTCCCACACAACCAAACAGAGCTAATGGTCGTCTATTAGAGCTCAAAATTCATCCATGACATCCAAGACGTACTATAGAACTCTAGAAGATGAAAAAATATATGTCTAATAGTCGTACTTCATTTCGACGTCTATCAGAGATCTAAGACGTATTATATGCATCTATAAGTCCTCTAAGTTTCGATCTCTAATAGATGAAGTCTCTATGGTCGGCGTCTATAAAAGATACTGGTATAGACATCTTATGGAGCTCTTTTAGACCAGCTCCGTCCAAAAGCGCCATCGCGCCATCTATATAGTCTGATGAAAAAACTACACTGCTGCTGTGTTATTTGTTACCGAGTGCACCTGGATTCTTCATTTGGATCCATAATCACAGCGGAATATTGCGGATATCCTTGCTCAACAAGTTTATATCGACTTCCTTTATTTGTTTTAAGGTAAGTGTTGATTCTTAAATAATTTATGCTTAATGTATAAGGACACCTTTGAAACGTCAATTTCTGTCAAAATATCGATTTTTTATTTTTGCTATTTTATGAATGCCCAATCTTTTACTTTCAAAATCTGTTTGAATTTTGTTTCTAGCTAGTCTAGAACCCAAGTTTTAGATATTTTAATATTGCTTGGCTGTGAAATTTTTCAACTGAAAGTACGTTTCTGCAAACCGGAAGTAAGCAAAAATGTTTGTTTACATCGCTGTTTTTCATGATTTTGTTAAGAAAACTGATTATATACGCACATAAAAACATAAAAATAGTTTTTTAAGCATCTTAATAATATTAGGAATTACATCTGGCAACGTTATTTTCCGAATTTTGTTTTAGAAATTGGCATTAAACTGTGTATTCCAAATCATTGTTTATGCACGAGTTTGCTTTTGACCTAATCATTTGAAAGTCACTAAATCCATTTATTTTTCTCGACATTTTTAGTTTTTTTTCAACGAAAATGCCAAAAAGTACTTCTAGAAAACGCAAACGTAAGTTTTATGGTAATAAATTTACAAATAAATAATAGTCCTGTTGAAAGTGAAATGCATAATGTTGCATCTGTTGGTGATAAAAGTTTTTCTGCCAGTTTTTCAAAGCTACAGACGGCTAGTTCTATATCAACAAATGAAAACTGTTGTTCAATGAGTGATTTTAGAATTTTAGATATTGGAATTCTTTTAAATATAATATCTGAACTAACTGTTTTGCAGATAAACAAACATTATGTGAGGAATCAAGATATGGGCTGTGCTCACATTTTTATATTCAGTGTAAAAACTGTAACTTCCATAAAAGTTTTGCATCTTCAAAAAAAATGTAAATTCTTCTGAAATAAATACCAGACTAGTGTATGGCATGCGCCAGATTGGTAAAGGTTTTGCTGCAGCATATAAATTATGTCCAACGTTGAATTTACACGCACTGACTAAAACAGCTTACAAAGCTTTGGAAGGGAAACTTTCAACAGTTGTTGCAGATGTTGCAGAACATATGATGAAAAAAGGCTGCAAATGATCTTGAGCAGAAACAAAATTATGAATCTGGAATGCTGGAATGTGGGGTTTCTGTGGATGGCACACGGGAACGCAGAGGCTACACGTCTTTGAATAGGTGTGTTGCTGCTATTTCCATTGATACCGGTAAAGTTCTGGACATAGAAATTTTATCTTCCTACTGTCCGACAAGTAAAAAATTGGAAAGGCTACCTAAAAATTTATAGTTTGAAAAATTAAAAGCTGACCATATATGTCAATATAATTTTCAAGGCTCTGCTTCAAAGATGGAAATTGTGGGTGCATCACGAATATTTGGTCGCTCAAAGGAAAAATGCAAATTGCAATACACAGAATATTATGGGGACAATGACTCGAAGGGTTTTTTTTAATGTCAAAGATATGAGAACTTTTTAATGTGAAAGACAAGAGAACTTTTGAGTAAGTGTCTTCACGGCAAGACAAAAATGCAAATGAAAGTCTGAATGGTATCATATCCTGAATGGTATCATATCCTTGCTCAACAAGTTTATATCGACTTCCTTTATTTGTTTTAAGGTAAGTGTTGATTCTTAAATAATTTATGCTTAAGGTATAAGGACACCTTTGAAACGTCAATTTCTGTCAAAATATTGATTTTTTATTTTTGCTATTTTATGAATGCCCAATCTTTTACTTTCAAAATCTGTTTGAATTTTGTTTCTAGCTAGTCTAGAACCCAAGTTTTAGATATTTTAATATTGCTTGGCTGTGAAATTTTTCAACTGAAAGTACGTTTCTGCAAACCGGAAGTAAGCAAAAATGTTTGTTTACATCGCTGTTTTTCATGATTTTGTTAAGAAAACTGATTATATACGCACATAAAAACATAAAAATAGTTTTTTAAGCATCTTAATAATATTAAGAATTACATCTGGCAACGTTATTTTCCGAATTTTGTTTTAGAAATTGGCATTAAACTGTGTATTCCAAATCATTGTTTATGCACGAGTTTGCTTTTGACCTAATCATTTGAAAGTCACTAAATCCATTTATTTTTCTCGACATTTTTAGTTTTTTTTCAACGAAAATGCCAAAAAGTACTTCTAGAAAACGCAAACGTAAGTTTTATGGTAATAAATTTACAAATAAATAATAGTCCTGTTGAAAGTGAAATGCATAATGTTGCATCTGTTGGTGATAAAAGTTTTTCTGCCAGTTTTTCAAAGCTACAGACGGCTAGTTCTATATCAACAAATGAAAACTGTTGTTCAATGAGTGATTTTAGAATTTTAGATATTGGAATTCTTTTAAATATAATATCTGAACTAACTGTTTTGCAGATAAACAAACATTATGTGAGGAATCAAGATATGGGCTGTGCTCACATTTTTATATTCAGTGTAAAAACTGTAACTTCCATAAAAGTTTTGCATCTTCAAAAAAATGTAAATTCTTCTGAAATAAATACCAGACTAGTGTATGGCATGCGCCAGATTGGTAAAGGTTTTGCTGCAGCATATAAATTATGTCCAACGTTGAATTTACACGCACTGACTAAAACAGCTTACAAAGCTTTGGAAGGGAAACTTTCAACAGTTGTTGCAGATGTTGCAGAACATATGATGAAAAAAGGCTGCAAATGATCTTGAGCAGAAACAAAATTATGAATCTGGAATGCTGGAATGTGGGGTTTCTGTGGATGGCACACGGGAACGCAGAGGCTACACGTCTTTGAATAGGTGTGTTGCTGCTATTTCCATTGATACCGGTAAAGTTCTGGACATAGAAATTTTATCTTCCTACTGTCCGACAAGTAAAAAATTGGAAAGGCTACCTAAAAATTTATAGTTTGAAAAATTAAAAGCTGACCATATATGTCAATATAATTTTCAAGGCTCTGCTTCAAAGATGGAAATTGTGGGTGCATCACGAATATTTGGTCGCTCAAAGGAAAAATGCAAATTGCAATACACAGAATATTATGGGGACAATGACTCGAAGGGTTTTTTTTAATGTCAAAGATATGAGAACTTTTTAATGTGAAAGACAAGAGAACTTTTGAGTAAGTGTCTTCACGGCAAGACAAAAATGCAAATGAAAGTCTGAATGGTATCATATCCTGAATGGTATCATATCCTTGCTCAACAAGTTTATATCGACTTCCTTTATTTGTTTTAAGGTAAGTGTTGATTCTTAAATAATTTATGCTTAAGGTATAAGGACACCTTTGAAACGTCAATTTCTGTCAAAATATTGATTTTTTATTTTTGCTATTTTATGAATGCCCAATCTTTTACTTTCAAAATCTGTTTGAATTTTGTTTCTAGCTAGTCTAGAACCCAAGTTTTAGATATTTTAATATTGCTTGGCTGTGAAATTTTTCAACTGAAAGTACGTTTCTGCAAACCGGAAGTAAGCAAAAATGTTTGTTTACATCGCTGTTTTTCATGATTTTGTTAGGAAAACTGATTATATACGCACATAAAAACACAAAAATAGTTTTTTTAAGCATCTTTACCTGTGATTCTTCAGCAAAGATTACCGAAAGACGTATTTGTATGTCTTAAAACTATGAAATTTGGAGCATATGATGCCATTATACAATTCAATGATGGATTTCAAGGGTGTTTGAATGTTTTCACTAAATTGAATATAGCTGATCATCGATACGTCACTTTGAAAGTCTATAAAAATTTGGATAGTCTTAGAATTCATAACTCAATACTTCAGAGTCAAATGAAATCAAAGACACGCAGGAAATTCCTGGGAGCAGCTAGAAGGACAAAAAATTACTGTTTTGGAAAGTAAAGAAGGGGAATTTTACAAAATGGGAGCATTTTAATGTGAAATTTGTTGTTTATAATGCAAAAAAGTAAGGTAAAAGTTATTTTTGCAGTTTTCTCAAAATATAAATTCCTCTTATTTTACCATACCCAAAACACTATATAACAAAATATAATGTTAAATTAAGAAATTGTTAAGAAAAGCTGATAAATCTTTACCACAGCTAGTAAATAGAGTATTTGAATTGAGAAATAGAGTATTTGATCAGTGAAATTGTAGATCAGAAATATTTTCCTCCTATTAGAGTTCATAGAATAATTTTATGGTATGGAAGTAACATTAATTGTTCATTTTAATAGACAAGTGTTTGAATGCTACAAAATATATTCTAGTAAATATATTGTGATGTTAGTAGCAGGTCCTTGTTGTGTAATTTATATTTTAGTTTACTTATTATCATTATATTTTCAATTATATTAATGCATTATTCATGATTTGTTTGCTTTAAGCTATTTAATTTGTGCAATATGATTTTTAATAGCTTGGTATATGTCGTACCCATGTGTATTCCCTTTTAATGGCAAAACTGACAGTATATCTTCCTTTGCTGAGCAATCTTTGAAAACCATCCTTATAAAAATATTTATTTATGCTACATTACGGATATCTGTTGATTCATCACACTGTGAACTTATAAAAACACATTTTTGTAAATCATCTTTTAATTGTTCTCTGATATTCAAACATATTGCTTCTATTCTACGAGTTACTGAATTTCTGGATAATTGAACTTCCGGGATAGCTAACATAATTTCATTCTTCTTTTTAAATTCTCGAAATAATATCTCTGATGCAGCAAGCATTAATTCTTTAATTATGTTACCATCCTTAAAAGGTTTTTGTGCATTGCAAGTATATGTGCAATCTTAAACGATGCAATAGTAGCAGCTTTTGATTTATTCACGTGCCTGATAAACAAAGATTGTTGGGCAATTAATGCGGTTTTCATTTCTTTCAATTTACATTTTCTTAAATTGCTGTTAGGAGGATATTCAGTATCATATTTTTGATGAACTGTAGTGAAATGTCGTTCTATGTTGCATTTTTTCCCAACAGTAACTGTTGAACCACAAATCAGACGAATACATTTCTTCTTAAAATGCATAAAAAAAATTTCTCTTCCCAATCTTCATGAAAATTATAGTTGTATAAACGTTTTTTCTTTGGTTCCTGTGCTGACATGATTATGGTAACTACAAAGTAATTGCTAATATATAATAATGACTAACATACAGGGCCGGCAACAGGGGGGGACAAAGGGGGCAAATGCCCAAGAGCCCGGGCTGGCAGGGGGCCCGGTAAAATAAGAGTTGACTAAAAAATGTATACAATGTTCAAATATTGAGTGGAGAGGGGGGCCCGCTGTATTATTTTGCCCCGGGCCCTGGCTCAGTTGACGGCGGCCCTGCTAACATAATTAGAACAATATTTTTATACCTGGATGAAACCACTTGTTAGTTCATGCACAACTTCTAATAAATAAAAGTGCTGTATATAAAAGTATTCAACACTCAACGAATCTATCCCACACGCCCTCTCCGTAGCTTATGACCAACGTCACGCATTAGCAAGCCGGCATCGGCACATTACGAAGAGTGCTTCGGGTGATGCCGTTATGAAGAGAAAATATTCCTGGTCAGTGGCGTAACAATTAGATAAAACCGAAAACTATACAAATAATCAACAAAATTAATATCTACAGTTAATGTATTTTCTCTATATACATATAACTATTAAACTAAAGAAATGTCTGAACAATTACGGCCATTAACAGTGGTATTGTATTCTATAGATAGAAGTGTGATGTAGGTAAAATACACTTAATAATTAAGATGATAGCATATATATAATTAATACATAACGCGCGTGGTAATGTCTGTTTTAAATATATTTGCATTGTTGAAACTCTGTAAGCCTCTACTCAACTTGTTCCAACTAGCGGCGATCGAATTTTTAATTGCTTGATTATTACTGAAGATTATTAGAAAAAGGTGCGCAATTTTTTTGATAATGGGAGGTAGCATGAGAGTATATTAAAATATTGGATCACGGCTAGCACTAATATTTGATTCCTTAACTTTACTAATAATTTATAATTAAATAACTAAGTATGACTGCAACATTTATGTGCATTATATTCTTTTACTTGTTAAAGTGGCTGGTATATTGTTTTTTATTAGTTTTTTTGGGTGGCTGGTATGTATTCAACATAGTTAATTATTAATTTTAGAGTGTTTTATTTTTGTTTTTTCAATTAATAGTAAATTTTGGATTATGAACCCAAACCCTTGTGTAAGCTGGGCTGGTAGGCAATGTAACGAGATCTCCTCCATTTTCACAGTATTTTCACAGCACATACCCAGGACTACACCGGATAAAGGGATTAACAGAAGTATCCATTTCAAGAAACAACCCCTTTTTGCAGCTGGCCAAGAGATAAGCGAAACAACCGTTTTGATGAGGGGTAGGCGCATGGATACGCCTGAGATCGCCAAACGCCGAGTTAGTCCCAGAGTTTAGGAAAAAAAATAAATCCTGATTTGATGCAAGATCAAAGTTTGAAAATAAAATACTATACTGCCTATCAAATTATAATTCAAGCCCCTCAAATTCTGTTGGTCCGAATTTCCCTGTTAAAATCAAGGAGCAAAGACGCACTCATTTTCACCCACGAGTAGCCATACAAAGGGGTGAGAGGGTCATGGAATGGAGATTTTTGGAGGGGGGAGTAAGTTTTTTTCGGCGGGCTCTCTCTCTCGACCGTGGACTTTGAAAAGTGGGGAGCCTTCAACTCGACTAGCCGAGAGATGCAAGATGGATCTGGAGATGATTCAATTTTAGCCCGAGCGTGCCCTAGATGTCTGAGGAAGAGATGAAAGACCTGCTGGCCCATTCCCTTTTAAATTCTGCTATTGAAGATGGTACCGTCCCCCTTTTTTTATTTATTCGCTGCAGCATTAATGTTGTTTTTCCTTAATTTTTTTTTATTTTAATTAACTTAATTATCAATGATTTAAAAGTTTTGGTTACCAGCCACTTACGCGAACTTGTTTAAATTAAATTATATTGTGAAAGGTGATGTTGATGAAAATTAGAGGAGAGTAAATCCTCAGAGTGTAAGCTGCCTATAGCCAGTGTAAAATATATGGTCGAATGACGTTCAAATAAATTATGTTAATTTTAGGTATAAAATTTGTCATGTCGTTCAGTTGCCTCGTAGTTTTCTTCGTTCCTTTTAGGTAATTTTTATTTCAGCTTTCTTTTCAGTGAACTATTTTCAAGTTAATTTAAATTAATTTTCATGATTCAGCCCTCTACAGCAGGGGCATCAGCAGCGAACCAGACATTGTATTTTAATGGGTTATTGTTTATCACAACCCGCATCGTTAAAAGGTACTAACCACGACGCAAGTGAATTAATAGGTTTCATGTAACTTTTTTTTAAACACCTCTAAGAGTGTATGTAAGCTTAACAATCTTAATAAATTATTTTAATTTAACTCTCCCCGTTATAACGTTTTAAAAAACGTAACAATGGTGCCGTGCTTTTGAGCTGATGCAATGAATCATTAAAAATTTGCTTTACTTTCCTTTAATAATTGGGTGTAATGACATGACAATTTTTTTTGGTATGAGTAGAGGCTTTTAGATAAGTTATTTTTTTTGGACACAGATATTAATTTTGTACTGATGAATTACATTTCTATGAACATTCTTTTATATTATGATGGTATATTTATATATGTTTAAATTACATGTGGTATATGGCTTTTATAAACTTTTAGTGTTGTGTATAATGATATAATGTGTAAAATTTAGTTAGTATATATTCTGTTAACAATGGTTGATACGGATCCCCAATCAAACCCTCCTTCAAATAATGTAGGGGTTAATGAGAGCAACACTCAAAATACTGTGTCAGGGATGGAAAATTTGAGCAATGTAGTAACGTTGCTACCTATGAATTCAGTGCCGCATTTTGGCGAATTTATAGGTTTAATTCCAGTGTTTACAGCCGATAATCCCGACCTGTCCATTTTTGATTTCTTGGACCGCGTTGAGGAGGTTGCTTCGTATGCGGGCTGGAACCCAGAACAGACATTGTTTGTAGCAAAAACTAAACTTGTGGGTGAAGCCGCTAAGTTTCTGTGCTCACAACCCCAGCTGAGAGGAACAAAATCCCTCTCCGAGTTTAAAAAGGCCATAATTGATAGGTTTAGCGGTACAAGCACGTCGAATGCCCTGTTGCAATTTACTACTTCAGCTCAGGGTACGCATGAATCGGCGAGAGCTTACCTCTCCCGCTTGTTAGGACTCTCTCACAAATGTTTTCCCAAGGAGGAGGAGACGCGAAAGAGAATGCTACTACATCAGTGCTTGACAGGCCTTCAGCCAAACGTACGCAGATTTGTAATGGCGCAAAATCCATCAACTTTTGAGGAAGTTTGGCAGCTGGCCCTTAAAGAGGAAGAATGCTCCGCGCTTGAAAAGAATTCGGCACAAATTAATTATGCGGGCGCTAGTGCCGATGGGAAGGAGATAAAGGAATTAAAAAGTTTGCTGCAGCACACGGTGCTAGAAAGCGACAAAAAAATCGCAGATTTGGCAGAGGAGGTCAAAAAATTAACTATGGCTCTAAATCAACGTCAAACCTCTCAGAGATAAAATTTTAGGCGTAGTAACATCGTGTGTTTTAATTGTGGGAGAGTAGGGCATTTTCGCAGCCAGTGTAGAGAACAGAGATCACTCCCACACCAACAACGATACCAACAAAATTACCAGTAACATCAGGGTAATATAAACTAACTACGGGGCAAGGAAGAGAAGCACCAATGACTTTGAACACCCCTTTTGAGTGCGTTAGGATAGATTCCATATTTAATTTTAACAATGAATTACCCATTATTCAGGTAGCATGTGGAGGAGTAATTTTGAATACCCTCATAGATACAGGAACGATGATTAGCATCTTAAGTTTTAAAGTTTTGCCTAAATTAGAAAAAGGAGTCATAAATTCCGAACAAAATTGTGCTTTTAAGGTTATTGGAATAACCAATAACACTATGTTAATTGAGAAAAAGGTAAATGTAAATTGTAAATTTGAAAATTCCATAATTCCAGTTGATTTTTATGTTTCGCAAAACGAGATGTTAAATTATGATGCTATTCTTGGTTTGGACTTTTTACACCACAATAAAATAAATATTAATTGCACAGATAAATTTATTCAAAATGCAAAATTTCGCACTCTTTGGAGTAACAATAATAAAGCCATAAATGCAACCCAGTTAATAGAAGCTGATTATAGTGCCATAGGTTATACGAAGAGTAAACATATAATACCACCCTTGTCCGAATTAGTTATAAAAGTTAAAATTAAAGTCCCACTTCCAAATTCAAATCTAATTTTAGTACAATCAAGTAAGCATTGATTAACAAGCAATTGGGTAATTTCTAATTCAGCAAATAAATGTAATAAGGAAATTTTTGTAAAGGTAGGAAATTTTTCGCAAGATCCCATTCATATAAATAAAAACACCAAATTAGTTAAAACAGAACCAGTAGAAGAAGTAAAATTAAAAGAAACGAGCGTAAATACAATTCAAGATAAACACTTTGAGGATGAAATTGAACCATTTGGTGGAAAATTTGATTTAGACCATTTAGACCCAAAACAAAAATCAAAATTGTTAAACTTACTTAATAAACATACAAATGTTTTCGCAGAATCAGTAAAGGATTTAACAGGTTGTCACACAATTTCCCATAGAATTTTCCTCACAGATAATATTCCAGTTAGGCAAAAGCCCTACAGAACTCCACATGCTTTAAAAGAAGAACTTAAGACTCAAATAGACAATTTGTTAGACGCAGGTATTATATCTATAAGTGATTCGCCGTATGCTTCCCCTGTAATATTAGTTAAAAAGAAAAATAATTCGTATCGGTTAGTATGTGATTACAGAAAATTAAATGTTAAAACCCAACCCCTTCCTTTTCCTTTACCTTTAATTGCAGATTTGTTAGATTCGCTTGAGGGAGCCAATTATTATTCTTCGTTAGATTTATGTTCGGGCTATTGGCAAATGAATCTTCATCCAGAGGATAGACACAAGACAACATTTTGTACGGATTTTGGTTTATACCAGTACAACCGTCTTCCTCAGGGGCTCCGTAATGCTGCTTCATCCTTCCAGAGATTATTAGGTGTCGTTCTGGCCGGCTTAACCGACTGGAACATTAATACTTATATAGATGACCTAATCATTGCTTCAAAAACCTTTAAAGAACATTTACAGAAGTTAGATGTAGTTTTTTCAAGACTAGGAAAACATAACTTAAAACTCAATCCAGCAAAGTGCCAGCTCATTAAAGATAAAATTAATTATTTAGGATTTCAAGTAACTAAGGGTAAAATATTGCCTGACACGAGAAATATTGATGCAGTTTCAAAATTCCCTATTCCAAAAACTAAGAAACATGTCAGGTCATTTTTAGGCCTTTGTAATTTTTACAGAAAATTTATTAAGGATTTTGCATCTATTGCCATTCCTTTAACAAACCTCACTAAAGATAAAACCCCTTTTGAATGGACTGAAGATGCCAATATAGCTTTTAAAAGTTTAAAGCAAGCCCTAATTTCTTTCCCCTGTCTAAATTTGCCTAACGTTAACAAAGATTTTATCCTCCACACGGATGCTTCAGGTTTTGCCATAGGGGCAGTTTTGATCCAGTTTGATACTGAGGGTCAATTACATCCGGTAGCCTATGCAAGCAGAAGATTAAAAGATGCCGAGACTAGATATAGCGTTTTTGAGAGGGAGACCCTAGCTGTTATTTGGGGAATTAATAATTTTAGGCAGTATTTGTATGGTAGGAAGTTTACCCTATATTGTGATCAGAAGTCTCTATCCTACGCACTCAAACTTAAAGATAATGGTAGGATTACCAGATGGACTCTTAACTTACAAGCCTATGAGTTTGACATTGTACATACCCCTGGGAAACAAAATGTACCTGCAGATGTACTTTCCAGAAATATAAACACAGTGAATATAATGTTAGATACAGTGAGTGAATCAATTCAACCCCATAGACTCAGTGAAATGCAAATTAATGATAATAAGTGTAAAAATATTTTAGACATCCTTGATAATTCCCCAGAATACATAATTAACAATAATACCTTTTTTAAGAAGAATAATCTACTCTATTGTATTCCTAAATCTAATTGTCAACATAATCCTGAAAAACTTGTTATTCCTAAAACCCTAATTTCTGAAATCCTTAAACTAGCCCATGATTCACCCACTGTAGCTCATCCAGGTTTTCGGAGAACTTTAATGAGAATTAAAACTAAATATTTTTGGTGGGGGATGTACAAACACGTTTTAAACTATATTAAATCCAGTACCCAGTGTTGCGAGAAGAGAGGTTACAGGGCAAATCAAAAGGCCCCTTTACAAAGAATGGAAATTGCTAATCGCCCGTTTGAGAGGATAGGAATGGATGCAATGGGTCCCCTTCCCTTAACTGAGTCAGGAAACAGATTTATTATAGTAATTAATGACTATTTTACACGTTGGGTTGAAGCTTACCCTGTTAAAGACTTAAAGACTGGTACAATTTGTTCTGTTTTCGAGCAGTACATTTGCAGACATGGGGTTCCTGAACACCTCATTACTGATAGAGGGAGTTATTTTATGTCAGAGGGAATTAAGAAGGTGTATAATAAATTATGCATAGTGAAACATACCACTACCAGTTATCACCCTAGCTCCGATGGTCTAGTAGAGAGAGTAAATTCAACAATTATAAATGCTTTGAAACATTTGGTAGATGAGGCGGATAGTAATTGGGATAATCAGTTGCATTTTGCATTATTAGCCTATAGAACAGCGTGGCATTCTACTTTAAAAGACACCCCTGCCCACTTAGTGTATGGAAAGGATTTAACTCTCCCTGTTGATTTAATTACAAACTCCCCTAGGCCATCTTACACAGACCATAGAGATTACTCTGAGGATTTAGAACTAAATTTACAAAACGCGTTCAAAATAGTAAAAGATAACTTAATTAAAGCTGCAGAGAAACAAGAATACAATAGAAATAAAACAGCTACTAATAAAGGTATTATTGTCGGTGACTTGGTGCTGCTATATACTCCTGTAGTAAAGCCTGGTCAGTCCAAAAAATTCACTAATTTCAATAAAGGTCCCTATAGAGTTAAAGAGCAGAAGAGCCCAGTAAACTTTGTAATTCAACATATAAACAACCCTAACGATACCCAGCTAATTCACGTTGACAGGTTAACTAAGCTACACAATAGACTAACTTTCCCTTCCCTACCTTCGGATAATGTTAATAATAATATGGATAGTTCCTCTCAATCTCAGGATGAGAGGGTACCCTTAATTTCCCCTGTCAATGATAACTTCAAATTTAGGAGACCCCAATATTTTAAAATATTTTATAATTCCTCACTTTTAAATACTCTGAGTAATCCTTCTCCGACACCAGAAAATTCCAGTGCTCAGTCCAACACACCGATTATGTCAAATACTCAAGTGTCTACTTCAGGTGGAAATGGTTGTAACCAACCGAAGAGATACGATTTACGCCCTCGAAACACGAGAGGTTTTGTGGTTAAACCATAAATTCTTAATGATTTTGTTAATTAATGTTAACAAATTTTTTTTGCTTTTTGCATTTTGCATTCATGTTTAGTTATTAAGTTTGAAAAAAAAATTTTTGCATCATGTGTTCTTGTTTGGTAAATAATTTTTACATTTTGTGTATCATGTATTACTATTTTGTTAATTAAGGTTAACACATTTTTTTGGCATTTTTTGCAATTTAAACAAAACTTGCTGTTTTAGTGCTGCAGAAATGCACTAGTTTGACCGACTTTATTTTTGGTAATTTTTTGTTTGGCTCAAAGTTGAGCGAGTTTTGTGTTTGATTTGCTGTGAACAACGATCTTACATTTGCTTGTTGTCTGGAGCATACGTTGTTGTAGTAATTTGGTTAAGTTGTATGCTAAGTTTCACTGTGCTCATTATCATTTTTACGTACTATATAGTGTGTTCTGTGTTATCACGACCCGGGTCTGTCCGTCTTTATATGTCAAAGGTTCTCAATATTAGTAATTTTCTGTGTCATTTTCTGCTCCGATTATCTTGTTTAATTGTTCTATTGTATTCTGTGTCCGAAAGAAATTTTTTTTTGTTCCAAAAAAAAATTATCAGGGAGAAGGAGATATTTTGTGATGTAGGTAAAATACACTTAATAATTAAGATGATAGCATATAATTAATACATAACGCGCGTGGTAATGTCTGTTTTAAATATATTTGCATTGTTGAAACTCTGTAAGCCTCTACTCAACTTGTTCCAACTAGCGGCGATCCAATTTTTAATTGCTTGATTATTACTGGAGATTATTAGAAAAAGGTGCGCAATTTTTTTGATAATGGGAGGTAGCATGAGAGTATATTAAAATATTGGATCACGGCTAGCACTCATATTTGATTCCTTAACTTTACTAATAATTTATAATTAAATAACTAAATATGACTGTAACATTTATGTGCATTATATTCTTTTACTTGTTAAAGTGGCTGGTATATTGTTTTTTATTAGTTTTTTTTGGTGGCTGGTATGTATTCAACATAGTTAATTATTAATTTTAGAGTGTTTTATTTTTGTTTTTTCAATTAATAGTAAATTTTGGATTATGAACCCAAACCCTTGTGTAAGCTGGGCTGGTAGGCAATGTAACGAGATCTCCTCCATTTTCACAGTATTTTCACAGCACATACCCAGGACTACACCGGATAAAGGGATTAACAGAAGTATCCATTTCAAGAAACAACCCCTTTTTGCAGCTGGCCAAGAGATAAGCGAAACAACCGTTTTGATGAGGGGTAGGCGCAAGGATACGCCTGAGATCGCCAAACGCCGAGTTAGTCCCAGAGTTTAGAAAAAAAAATAAATCCTGATTTGATGCAAGATCAAAGTTTGAAAATAAAATACTATACTGCCTATCAAATTACAGTTCAAGCCCCTCAAATTCTGTTGGTCCGAATTTCCCTGTTAAAATCAAGGAGCGAAGACGCACTCATTTTCACCCACGAGTAGCCATACAAAGGGGTGAGAGGGTCATGGAATGGAGATTTTTGGAGGGGGAGTGAGTTTTTTTTGGCGGGCTCTCTCTCTCGACCGTGGACTTTGAAAAGTGGGGAGCCTTCAACTCGAATAGCCGAGAGATGCAAGATGGATCTGGAGATGATTCGATTTTAGCCCGAGCGTGCCCTAGATGTCTGAGGAAGAGAAGAAAGACCTGCTGGCCCATTCCCTTTTAAATTCTGCTATTGAAGACGGTACCGTCCCCCTTTTTTTATTTATTCGCTGCAGCATTAATGTTGTTTTTCCTTAATTTTTTTTTTATTTTAATTAACTTAATTATCAATGATTTAAAAGTTTTGGTTACCAGCCACTTACACGAACTTGTTTAAATTAAATTATATTGTGAAAGGTGATGTTGATGAAAATTAAAGGAGAGTAAATGCTCAGAGTGTAAGCTGCCTATAGCCAGTGTAAAATATATGGTCGAATGACGTTCAAATAAATTATGTTAATTTTAGGTATACATTTTGTCATGTCGTTCAGTTGCCTCGTAGTTTTCTTCGTTCCTTTTAGGTAATTTTTATTTCAGCTTTCTTTTCAGTGAACTATTTTCAAGTTAATTTAAATTAATTTTCATGATTCAGCCCTCTACAGCAGGGGCATCAGCAGCGAACCAGACATTGTATTTTAATGGGTTATTGTTTATCACAACCCACATCCTTAAAAGGTACTAACCACGACGCAAGTGAATTAATAGGTTTCATGTAACTTTTTTTTAAAACACCTCTAAGAGTGTATGTAAGCTTAACAATCTTAATAAATTATTTTAATTTAACTCTCCCCGTTATAACGTTTTAAAAAACGTAACAGAAGAAATAATTTTTTAAACATATCATGCCCGAGTCCTCACCCAACCAGGGCCGCCCAGAGACTTTACGGGTCCTGGGGCAAACTATGTCTATTTAGAATTTAAACGTTTTCATCTTTTGAGTTTATCTCTTTTTATTTATACCTGAAATTATGTTTCATTTTTAGATTAATATTATATATATAGTATATATATATATATATATATATATATATATATATATATATATATATATATATATATATATATATATATATATATTTATATATAGATATATGTATTAAATATTTTAGTTATATTAAATGTGTGCATATTAAGAGTATGCATTAATTTAAAACCCATCTCACAAAATGTGAACAATATTAAGGTAAACCTAGTGATATTTTCTAACGAATTAAAAATTTATTTATTGTACTTCTAGGTGCAGCTAGGAGAAATCCATTGTACAAGCAGGTGACTGACTCAGAAATTGAAACCGTCGTCAAAGACTGGTTAAGGCATGCAAATACTAGGAGTTCAAAACAAAAAGAAAATTGTGTGGTGGAAATTTAATGATTTTGCATTCAATAAAGCCTTTTATTAAACCATTTTTTCTTTCTTTCTTTCTTGCAGTATTAAAAATATATTTATGTAAAAGAATGTGAATACAAGCAATTCTGGATTAATTATTGAAGAAGATATTTATAATGAAAATCCAACTGAAGAAGAAAAGTTTTTATAAAAAAATTATGATTTTCATAGATATACTTTTTGAAACTTAATTTATTATGTCCTATTAAAGTTACTTTTATAAGTAATGATGGCTGAAAAAAGAAAGGGATATGAGATATCTATATATTCAACCAATATACTGTTGCAGGGTTGGGTTTTTGACATTACAAGCATCAAAAACTAGTTTAAACTGTCAAAAACCTATGACGAATAAATAAGTCTTAATCACAATAGCTATTAAAAAGGAAGAAACTTGTCTTCATGCAAATTTAAATGGTAATTCAATATTCAAATTATGTTTTAATTGTGAAATGTATATTTATTAATTAGAACAATTACATTTAAAAAAAATTACATGTGCACTTATAATAGTTCAGTTTTTCAATTGAAAAATTAGCATTTTGGTTAATTTTCTTTTTTTCTTAAATTTTGAGAATGCATAAATACCAAGTTTTAATGTAAAAATATTTTTACATTAAAACTAAATCTTTTTACATTATTTAGATTTAATGTAAAAATATTAGTTTTATTATTATAATATTTAATATTATAATTATTTTTAAATATTTTTACATTAAAAATTAGTAATAATATTATTTAAATAATAATATATATCGCTATTTGTGGCAGTTATAATGTATGATAATTGTCATCGTAATAACATCAAAAGTAGTGGTAAATATTAATATTTACATTGTATTTTGGACCTAAATTTCTTAATAAATTTAGAAAAATTAATTGAGCTTAGTATATTTCGAACAATTTGCATTCTAATACAACATTTTCATGCAAAAATAATTGCTACAGAGATTCTAAAACTAAAAGTAAATTTATGGAAGTATAACAAAAGAGTATAAAAATAATGGTGGTAAATGTATTATTACTTATTAAGTTATAATTATTACTTAATAAGTAATAATACATTAAGCTTATTAAGCTTAATTTATTTTGAACAATTTGCATTCTAATAGGACATTTTTATGCAAAAATAATTGCTACAGAGATTCTAAAACTAAAAGTAAATTTATGGAAGTATAACAAAGAGTATAAAAATAATAGATACTATTATTTTTATACTCTTTGTTATACTTCCAGAAATTTACTTTTAGTTTTTGAATCTCTGTAGCAATTATTTTTGCATAAAAATGTCCTATTAGAATGCAAATTGTTCGAAATAAATTAAGCTTAATTTATTATTAAGAAATTAAGATCCAAAATACAATTTTAGAGGGGAATAGTACGTCCTTTAGAGGTCTAAAATGTCAAAATCGCGTAACTTCCACATCAAAATTTTCGCTCTTATAGACGTCATATAGAGCGCCGCTTAGATATCGTAGACGTCTTATGGATCTCAAAGAGAGCACACCTCGGAGCTCCTATAGAGCTCCATTCCACGTGATTTGGATATTTTTCGACGTCTTATAGAGGTACGCGTTTTTATGAGGTGAGGTATTATAGACGTCTAATAGAGATCGGAGTGTTGTGTCGGTTATTTGGCAGTACAGAAATTATTCCATAGTAAAGTCATAGCCATAGTAGTAATCATAGCAGAATGCTGTAAATGTCTTAACTCTTTTGTTTACTAAATTACTGTCATACTCCAACATAACATGTGAACTCTGATATTGTAACATTGGAGAGTAGAAAGGACCACCAATGTTAACTGTTTACCAGAGAACTTTAAACTTTTGCTTTCATGTCGTAGACAGTGGAGTCTGATATTCAAGCAGGCTCTTCTTATGTTGTAACAACACGAAATATGTTTACTTCTTTATACTAGATATTTATTTACTTGCCTGTCTATATTATTAATATATGTGTTATCTAATATATATGCAAATTTTATTAGTTTATAAAGTATTATATTTGTATTTCTCGTTAAGGATATTTCTCCTAGTGTATAGATTCGGTATTAAATCTAGGAAATTCACCCATGGAAAATAATCTTTAATAAATAAATTGTATTCATATTACGCTATGATAAAGAACATTGCACTAAAATATGTCAACGTCCTATTAGAATTAGTACTATTCTGTTTCAGAAATTAGGGCATTTCTATATATATATACACCGGGTGGGAAAAAGTTCGTATAAACTTTAAAAAATCATAAAAACCGGAAAGATAACCAAAATAAAAACGGTTTGCAGGGTCAGCATCGCTAGGTCACTGGATTTTTTTTTTTAAACAGGAAAAAAAATAACTCATAAAACAGCCGACAGGTGGCCTGGTACGAGCGAATTCTGTGGAAATATGCAAATGAGACGGTTATAAGAACGTGCGCTCCTAATCCACAACCAGTTCACCATTGTTCCATGATCCACCGAGAGGTGTCATGTATACATTCGGATCTGCTGCACTCTGCCGTTGCTGGATTTGTGACTAGCCTGCAATGCCTTAATCTCTGTGGTGTGGGGGGGGGGTCATGTGGAACACCTACTGCTGTAAGAAACAATTTGGAAGAATTCTTTTCGTTATTTGCGTATTTTTTCTTTGACTTGTGTAAGTCAGCGCCACCTGTCTGCTGTGTTTTGAGTTATTTTTTTCCTGTCTCAAAAAAAAAAATCCCATGACCTAGTGACGCTAACCCTGTAAACCTTTTTTTATTTCCGTTAATTGTCCGGTTTTTATGAATTTTTAAATTTATACGGACTTTTTACCCACCCGGTATATATACATATATATACAGGGTGAACCAAAAGTCTTGCCCTGATTAAAAATATTTATTGTGCTCAAACTATTATAATTAGACCTATGTTTGTTTGGATATATGATAAGTACTGTTATATTTTTTTTTAAAAAACCATTTACTTCAGTAAATTTCAACGGGTGCCCCCTTGGTAGCTCGGAGAATGTCGAAGCAGTATTCCAGTTCCCGCCAAGTGTTATTTAACATGTCTTCTTTTACATTACACACAGCAGCCTGTATCCCAGCCTTCAGTTCTTCGACGTCAGCAATTGGTGTGAAAAAGACTCTGTCCTTGATATAGCCCCAAAAGAAAAAATCAAGAGGAGTAATATCTAGAGAGCGCGGAGGCCAGGGTGTTGGTTCATCCCTTCCAATCCACCGATCCGGAAATGCTTCGTCTAGGAAATCATGTACTAAAGATCCCCAGTGTGGGGGGTGCTCCATCTTTCTGAAAAATTATCCATGGTTGAAATTCTTCTAACTGCGGTGCAATGAACAGTTGCAATAAGTCTAAGTAAATGTTAGCGGTAACGATTTTTTCCGTGAAGAAAAACGGCCTAATAACCTTGATATGCATGAGGCCGAACGAAACATTTAGGGCTGTCTCGCTGTAACTGCACAGAAACATGTGGATTCTCTGGTCCCCATATACAGTCATTATACCTATTAATTATTCCACTAACATGAAAGGTGGATTCATCGGTAAAGCAAATGTGATTTAAGTAATCGTTTTTGACATCAATTCTGTTCAGAATCTCAATACCGAATTCTGCACGTCTCGGGAAATCATTTGTTTGCAAGGCCTGAACAATTTGCACTTTATGAGCATGCAACCTAAGCCTTTAATGAAGAATTCTTACCAAACTTGTTTGCGTTATTTGAAGTTCACGAGATGCTTCAAGACTTGATTTAGTAGGACTCCGTTGAAACGATTGCCGAACGCGATCAACAGTTGCTTTACTCACACTAGGCCTACCACTTCTGGGAAGATCCTTAACGCTGCCTGTTTCTTTAATCCTTTCATACCATCGATTTACTGATTTTGCATCAGGAAGGTTGCGTCCATAACAATGTCGAAATTTACGCTGAACATTAATGGGCGATTTCGTTTCATGACACCAAATCACACATTGGGCTTTCTCTTGAATCGACGCCATTTCGGCCGAAAATGATGGCCTCCTTATAAATGTTCCCCTGAGTTCCTCTTGAAGGAGCACTCGCGCCCTTTATTCAACAAAAAAAAACTACTAAAACTGACCTATCCAATGATACAAAAGTTACATTATTGTATTAAACGGTTATTTTGTAATGAATTTTAATAATCAGTGCAAGACTTTTGGTTCACCCTCCATGTATATATATATATATATATATACTGCGTAAGTGCGAAATTTACTTAATTATTTTCACATAACAAGACAAGTTTATATTAAATTGATTTTATTACATTATATATGCACCCAGTATTAAAATGTACAGTTAATTAAGTCTAATCATTGAACTACGTTATCCTAGATTTTCTGTGTTAATTATATGTTACAGAAGAATTGAATATCAGTGATTCGAAGTATATTGAAATATATTTCTTTAGAAATGAAACATTTCCACTAAATTAATATATTTCTAACTCAATAAAAACTCGATATGAAAAGTTATAAATATCAACCCAAATGTTTAAAAAAACACGTTATATCTCCCTAAAAATATAAATCTCCCCATACTGCTTTTGAATCCTGTTCTCAATCTGGAGGTCTGAATGGACTCCAATTTATTCGAGACGTGTCTTCCAAGTAATCGATAAATCCTACTACAGTAAGTTGCTTGGTAATGAATTCTATTCAGTTCGAAAGGCTTAGTGCAGATTGGATATTATGGAAGTGGAAATTCTGAACATAAACGTGTCTTTGTTTACACAATAGGGGAATTTTTTTTGTGCCGTGTGGAGAATATTACTTAATTTCAAATGCTCTTCATTGAATAAAGACCCTCAATTGATAGACAATGCTCTCTAATTTTCCCAGTTTGTTTATTTTGTGCTAGAAAAATTACCTAAAACTGCGTATATAGGTAAACGCAAAATTTTCTTTTTTTACTGTCAAACATCATTCCCGTTTATATATTTTATAATGTTATATGCATCTTCTAAATTTCTTTAAAACTAAAATAATTTATTTCGGCAGTTGCTACATGGGTTGACTATTATATCTGATTCATGTAATGTGTTATTGTATATTGAAAGTGAATTGTTACATACATTAACACTAGAAAGACGGGAATTTTTTTCTTAATAAAAAGACTGAACCCCGTCAGTTAAAAGTAAAATCAAGGTTTTGTTTATTGTCGGATAAAAATAAAATCAAGAATTTAAAATATTTAATGTTTTTTAAAGAAAATCGTTAAATACTTTAAATTTTGAACTATTTCATACCTCACAGCAAAGGCACTGCAGTAAATCTTGTCCACAGCAACAAACATTTCGATGATGATTCCTAGGTGTGCTTGAACAGGTCTCGAAATGTTTCGTGCTCTCACGCCATCTACGACATTCTCTAAACCAGCTGAACCCTATACATAGTGATAGACACTGATACCTATACCCATATTTCACACGACGATCAATTTCAATACCCCAACACTTTAAAAATTGACAAAACCTCTCGTTGGTCGTGTGTGGATGAAACCATGTCACGACGCGTGTCGTCACTTTGCTTAAAAACGTTCAAACACCGTATATATATATATATATATATTTGTTTATTTATTTATTATTAAAAAATATAAATTAAAAAGCCTTTTAAACTATAAAGCATATTGCGCATACACGTAGTGCAGATTTATAGTTGTGAATAACTCTTGAAGTTATTCGCAACACTGGAATTGCATAGCTAAATTATTTGCAAACTTATAATTTATTCGTGCATTAGAATTTAATGCCATGCCATATTTAAACTTTTAAATGAATATCGTTTCAAAATGCAGTTGATTTCTGCCCATTAGAAAATTTTACGGTCCTTTTATAACATCGCAAATAACAGCTTTCCACCGAAAATGTCACTGTTAGGTAAGATTGAAAATACCGTTTTCAAAATAACTATTGCTGCAATTCTTTTCTAGTTGCCGTATAAGCATTTTTATTTAAGCATCTATAAATCTTTGCAGCGTCCTGCGCCATATTTCAGCCAGATAATGGTTATCTTCTTCTTGGCGTACTTTAGTGTGTTTTTGTCTTTTTAGCTGTGCAGCGAAGAAATTCACAAATGGTTCGAAAAATATTGAATCTACCGTAATGAACAAAGATGTTTTCATTTGGAACAAAGTTTTTACACATTCATTGCGAAATAGAAAAAAAAGAATTGAATCGTGAGTTTTTACAATACCGGATGAAGGACACATTGTGTAGGAATAAAATGAAATGTTATTCAAAAGGGATATTTTTTTGGCATGAAAGAATTTAGGGATTATATTATAACATGTGCTGCTTTGATTAATTATACAGATTAAATTTTTAAATAGCACTTAAACACCTAGTTTGCTAATTTAATATTGACTACGAAAAGTATAGTAGTAATTGTGTTTATACACAAAGGAAAATATTTCGCTTAATCATGAACAGGCTTAGCATATTAACAGATTGTTAAGGCTGCTGTGTACTAACCCTATTGGTTCGCTCTCTTCAGTGTTAATCTATGGAAAAATTTGTCCAAGAATTGCCGACTTTAATTTAATGATTTGTTTTTTAAAAATTGTACATCGTAATAGTGAAAGAAATTGTACACCTTGGGGCGTTTTTCGTATTTTCAAAAAATGCAAATAATATTTTAAAATTTCAATTATTCAGGACAAAAATCTGCTATAGTTTGTTTTAAACGCTCCATAATTCCTTAGGTGGATGAAATTTATAAAATGGATCCAGTTTCAAGGAGCAGAAAAGTTCAGTTTATCTGAAAATATCGTTTTTGTTTGATTATTAGCATTTATGTAGCTGCAAAATAGTAGACAAATTTTTCCATATGTGAACATTGAGGTGAGAGAATCCAATAGGGTTAGTTCACAGCAGTCTTAAAGGTATAGTTTTGACTAGTTACCATTTGGAAATTTATGAGGTTTTATTTTCGAACAGCCTGATAAAATTCTAATCCGCTGAACAAAATCCAATTCAAGGGTTCTGAGATTTGATAAGATGCACAGTAAAATTAGTAAAACCTCCACATTATACATATGAAGCGACAGCCATTTCAAAGCATATTCCCTAGTCTACATTTATACATAGATAAATTAATAATTTTTCATTACAAATTTCACATCTGTTGTGTTAGCTGAAAGGGGTAATATTTATTTGAGGCAAAAGTGGCGCTAATGTAATAAAAAAAGAAAAAAAATGTTTGAACATTTCTGAAGTATTTCAACGCAACCAAAAACGTCGTCATCAAAATCATTATTTGTTTAGCATTCTGAGTATATTTGCATAAATGTATAAAAAAATTACCTCGAAACGTCTTTCTTTCAATATAATATCTAAGTTTTGTTAAAGTTTATATGATAATGGAATGTGGGGTGGGAGACCCAGTATGTTTAGAGCTGTCTTTTACCTTTATAATTACAAAACTCAGCAAAATAATTTCAGACGTTTATTGCACGTTTTAGCGTAACATACCCCAAACAGTACACATTAGCTTTTATTTATCAGACATAAATGTTTAACTTCACTTATATATATTTTCCAAATAACCTATCTACTGTTATTATTAGATTGAATGATTACACTTGGCTACATATTGTTGCGAATTTTGGGAGTCTGTGGTAATCTTGCCAAATATGACAGTTATCGCCAAATTGGCGATGGATTCGGTGGCTTATGTTGGTCGCCGAATTTGGTGATATTTCACCAAATTTTGCGATATGGCGCCAAGTGGTCGCCAACCTTCTGGAGCTTTCCAGAAGGTTCTGGAACTATCTAGCTGGATGACCGAAAGAGGGCGATTTGGATGTCTATAAATATACCTGACAGTGGCATTGGAACGCAGTATTCTTTTCTGCTGAGAATTGAATGTATTGAAAGTGCGTTAGGCGTATAGTGTATTGAAGACTCTGTTATCCTGACTTCTGTTTTTAGAGTTTTCTGCTGTATAGAAGACAGTTGTTATGTGTTTTCTGATTGAATTTATGTATGCGCCCGAAGAATTTACAGAATAGTAAATTTTATTTTATGTGTACTTTCTGAAGAGATTTTATTCAATCCTAACGAACCCAGGAAAACGGTAAATATGCTCCTGATATCACTGAAAAAATACCTGCAATATGCAGATATCCGAATTTTAATTCCACATGATAAAGTATTTAGACAGTTCGTAATATCACGAGTTTCATAGATTGCAGTAACTTTGAGTACTTCTGTGTTTCCAACGGTGAAGACGTTTAACCTTGATTATGTAACACTCAAGAGCTTCGTATTATGTTTCACAACCTTTATACCCAAATAAAGCACTCATACTCTTCGAAATCTTTCTATACAAGCAATTTCCCCTTTAACAGACCACATTGTTTAAGTGACCATTGTTAAATATTCTGAATAATGTACGACGGAAATACGTTTCATGTATGATTAGACCTTCAGTGAGAGCAGCTCAATATGAATTACGTTTGAATGTAATTCCACGCGAGTTTGATGCTTTATAGCAATAACTGTATGTGACGAACAATGGAATCTAAAATGGTGATTTTCAGGTATTATAGAAATATAGTGTGAGATCTAATTAAAGGTATTTAAACCCTTTTGTAATTCAAAAATATGTTTAGGCTAAAATGCAGCGTAATTAAATAATTTTAATTTTCTGTTAAAAAAACAGAAGCAAAGGAAAACCTTGATAAAAATTATTTTTCCTCTTAACAAATTGTTGAGACTATGTATATGTACTTTCCTTTTAACACATTGTTGAGGCTATGTTAACACACTCAGGGTATGTTAACTTATTGTTGAGACTATGTTATCACATTGTTGAGGCTATGTTAACGCACTCAGGCTATGTTAACACATTGTTGAAGCTATGTTAACGTGCTGAGACTATGTTAAAACATTGTTTTGACTATGTTAACACATTGTTGAGGTTATGTATATGCTACGTTTAGGCAAAAATGTAGCATACTTATGCAAATTCTTTATAATTTTCTGGAAAAAAAGAGATGAAAAGGAAAACCTTAAAAAAAAATTATTTTTCCTTTTAACGCATTATTGACCGGTACTGGCTGAACTCGTGTTTAAAGAAAGACTGGTAGATTGAAGAAACTATTGGAGAAATTTTTGATCAACTGAACATTGCTTTAACACCTTTCTTCTCGCTCCCGTCAAAATTCCGGGGTGAGGTTTTGCCTTCTATTTCTTGTGCCTGTGATATTTCCGGGCTGGAGTGTTTAAACGTAACGCACCAAAAAGATTAAAACAATCCATTTCATTTACCCTGAAAAAATATTATTTCTTATTTTACATACCAGATGGCAGCACCAGACTATTTATAATGTAACTGGGGATTTTTTTTTAATTACATGTGACAGATCAAGAAATAAATGGAGTACTCCTGAAAAAATAGGCACTTTTATTACCGTTTAATTGAAAATTATGCGATTGTTAAAGGGTTAATTGAAAATTGCCTTTACTATGACCTGAATGAGTTTCATGCAAATCCTTACATTTTAACAGTTAAAATGTGAATCTCATCCCCCCGTATAAAGAAAACAGATTTAAGAAAATAAAAATACCATACTTTATTTCGACATTTTGGTCTTTGCCGGCGAATTCTCTTATATATTGAAATGTTGTTGTTGTTGCTTCTGGCCGGAATGTATTCCGGATCAGGTTCATATAGGCTGAGGGGTGTGGCTCCGGTTTATGATGACACCACAAGGTTCAGAGTCCGACTTAGCCAGGTGCCACGTCAAATTTTATCCAGACCCCCCCCCCCCCAGGTGTGACATTTGGGGAGATGGTACCTTCCCCATCCACTGACCTCAAAAAAGCACATTCCAGTCTACGGATTAAACGTGCCCATATCCGGCCTAGACACGAAGGTATTTAATGGCGCTTTTCAAGATTCGATCCGAGCACCCTCAGTACCGAAAGCCAACACGCTACCACTAGGCTACCTTTGGTCCATATATCGCAATAAGTTTTCCGGTCAACAATGTGTTAAATCCATTTAAAAAAATAGCTTTCGTGAGAAAGAACTTGATTCTCCTTTTCAAGGTATGTCATAGGCAAACTTCCATAATTAATAAAGATATTTAGATAAATTGTGAGAAGGAAATCCATAACCCCGGCATTTTATTCCCTTAATTTATAAAACATATTATTACAAACTTAGTTTCACGAACCGCTAATTCTTATCTATTCTCCCCTACTTCATTTACCCATTACATTAGTCTCATTCTTCAGGAAATCTTTTGAAGGCAAAACTCTTTATCTGCGCGAGAGAGAGAGAATTACTTTATCTTTTATAATGATGTAGTTTACACTCCATTATTTTTAAAACTTTAGACTAAAGAATAATGTTTGTTTCGGAAATTAAATTGAAAAATTTGGCATCAGTGGCGAAAAAAAAAGGTTTCATAACGGAATATCTTAAATAATTATAAGGTTGATAGAGAATGAAAACAAACTGAAGTGTGCAATTTTAGTTAACTTCAGATGGATGAGTTTGAATATATTCATGTACAGAACAGTTTCTTTCGAACTGATGAGCAAACCATGTTCAGGTAAATTAAACACTCCAATTCTGTTTAATTTCTTTAATGATAGTGTTAAACGGTAGAATTCTCCCGATCGATTTCTTTTCTCCGCATTTCAAGATTTATCTTAAATCTAGTACAGTCGAACCCCGTTATAGCGAACACGGAATATAACGATCTCACGGATATAACGAACGAAAATTTTAGTCCCGCCGTTTTCCTATTGTATTTAATGCTAATTTATCCTTTTATAGTGAACCTCCGAAATCTTAAGAATTGGCTATAACGAACCATTTTTTCATTCGACTACTGTTTTTTTTTTTTTTAGACTTTATAAGAATGTTGAAGAGGCGACAAATATTGAAGAAGCAAAGAATGTTGTATAAGAAAATTATGAAGATTTACCTATCGCGATGTGGATAGAAAAACACTAAATTTTATCATTCTCAGATTGTGACATGCAATTGTTCGAAACGTGATGATGAAGTCATTACATGTGAAAATCAGACTGATGAAGATATTGTGGAAGAAATTAAGATATTCAAATGAATCATTCTGAAATCAAATATTCTGCATCTGATGCTGATGAAGAGGAGCACATAAATGACGAAATCCCCTCCACCTCAGATGCTACAGCAGCGATGCGTGTAATTAATAAGTGTTTGTGTGAACAAACAGTGGAATAAAGAGTGTTGGAGTCATTTGAAAAGAAATTCATAAAATGTTTTTGAAATCGTCATCACGTCAGCAGAAGATTACCGACTATTTCTGTATCAAAACAGTGAGCAACAATTCAAGGTAAAATGAATTTATTTCGAATTGTCTTCATCTTTAGTTAATTTAAATAGTATTGTGTCAGATTATTGTAATCGATTTTAGTCAATTTAATTCATTAATGATCATTTTTAATATATTTTATCATTTTTTAATACATCATTATCGAATACACATAGTAACTAATGAGTTATTCAATTTGTGAACACTAACATTTTTCATTGCGGTTCGGATACAGCGAACCACCGGATATAGCGAACAAAACCTTTGGTCCCTTGAAGCTCGTTATAACGGGGTTCGACTATACATAATTTCTTCGAGATCAAAATTTACTAGTTATTTTTATTCCCTCTTCCTTTCTCTCTTTTTGATTTTCATGTAATGCAGGTGTAATAACATGAACATCAAAAGTTTTACTTCTTGCTATATTGTAAACATTTACTTAACATAAAAAAAACACTTATTGGAATTTTATCTAGGCGTATTTATGATTTCTTTGGAAGTAAAGGAGAAAATGTTGATTCTAAGAAATAAGTGTTGATATGAATGACAGATATTATCAAGTAGTAACGTGCATTTTGAACATTAACAATTTCCTTAATTGCATTAAACATTAAACGTTAAAGCTGGTGTATGGAAAGGCTGGTGTAGGCCTATTGGATTCACTCACCTCAATGTCAACTAATGGAGAAAACGTATCTTGTATTTACAGTTACATAAATGCTGATTATCCAACAAAAATTCAATTTTCAGATAGAATAAACTTTTCTGCATCTTGCAATCGGATTTATTTTATAAAATTCATCCCCCAAAAGAATTTTGAGCGTTTAAAACACACTATACCAGATTTTTCCCCCGAATAATTTAAATTTTAAAATATCATATATATTAAAAAAACAACGCAAAATGTAAAGGTGTAAAATTTCTTTCTCTATTACCAGTACGATTAAAAAAACTTTAAATCCAAGTCGGCAATACTTGGACAAATTTTCTCCATAGGTTAACATTAAAGGGAGCGAATCCAATAGGGTTAGTACACCAGGGCCTGATTTAGTAAATTCTTGACAGTAGGAACAACCCAGGATGGGGGCCCCCTAACACTGATGTGGGCATAAGATTTTCAAAATTGACACACAAAAAAACAATAATAAATCATTGTGAAAGTACCATTTTACCAAGAATTGGCTATTTGAAGTGTGGAAGTCTAGAACTTTATCAAATAACAAAAAGAAATACAACATATTAACTTCATCATTAAAAAACCAATACAATGTAACCAGAAAAACTTATTAATCCCTTATACACACTATAACATACATACATATATGTATATATATATATATATATATATATATATATATATATATATATATATATATATATATATATAAATAAAGCAAAGTGTCTCTATGTATGCATGTATGTATCGTATGCAAATCTACATTTCTTGACGAATCTGGTTGAAACTTTTTATACTTATGTTTTGAAGTCTTAGGATAATTCTAAGATAAGTTTGGAAGCTTTAAAATAATTTAACTAATTGTTGATTAATAAAAAACTAACAATTTTGGAGGGTGACAACAGTAAATGGAAGCTGTCACATTTTAGGGAATCACCCCTATGTGACTCGCTAACTTGCGATTGTTTATTTTCTGAAATTTGGTAATTTGGTATATTACATATTGTGTTTGTACCGGGTGGCCATAATTAAACTGACAGTGCTCACAGTGTTCTGTAGCGCGATCTATTTGCGAGAATGACGCCTCATTTTGTAGGAAGATTAAACAAGACGGGGAACGAAGGATTCCGCGAAAAAATAAATTAGTTCCAAAAGTCACCGCTAGGGGAATATTTGGCGCTGTGTAATTGAAAATAGAGTGTTAACAAATGCAAATCCACCGGAAATTACCTTTTATTACGCATTACGGAAAATTACCTTTTATTTTGCATTCCAATGAGGTTCAATGTGGCTGCCGTTGTTGTGGACCACATATTGCATTCTGTGCACAGTATGCACAACAGCAGAAAGTAACATGTCTGCAGGAATCTCCCGTACAGTCCATGATATGTTATCCTTCAACGTAGCCAGGTCCTGGACCACTCCTTGATAGACCTTGGACTTAAGGTAACCCCATAGCCAGAAGTCGCATGGGGTAAGATCAGGCGACCGAGGTGGTCATGCAGTTGGAAAGTAGCGGCTAATGACTCTTTCTGTTGTGAATTTCTGTCGTAGCAGCTGTTGCACCCGTACAGCAACGTGTTGAGGGGCTCCATCTTGCATGAAAATGATTTCCCCCAGGCATTGTCTTTGTTGAAGTGCCGGAATGAAAAGCTGTTCAACATGTGGCGATATTTCTCTCCGGTAACAGAACAGGTTTCCGGTCCTGTCGGGGTAATGTTCTCATAGAAGAATGGACCTACGATAAATTCCGCTGTGAACTCACACCAAACAGTTACCTTTGGTGAATGTAAGGGAATTTCTGTGACTGCATGTGGTGATTCGTCATCCCAAATTCGGCAGTTCTGGGTATTTACAGTTTCATGCAGGTAAAAGTGGGCCTCGTCTTCCCATAAGATTTTCCACCGCCAAGCATCATCCACCTCCATTCCGGCAAGAAAGGTGAGAGCAAAAGTCAATCGCTTATCATGGTCGGGGTACAGTAACTCCTGTACACGGCTGATATTGTACGGATAGAAGTTGATAATCTTTCGTAAGATTTTCCATACCGTACTGTAAGGCATATGCATATTCCGAGCTAATCCACGAGCGCTAGAGGTGGCAGCAATATTGTCTGGTCCTCTGTCGACAATCGCCGTGCCAACTGCTTCGATTGTATCCTGTGGTACAGATTTTCGTCCTCTGCCTGACTGAACCTTCAGAGAACCTGTTTTCTCAAACGTCGCAACCATTGCTTTTAGCCCATAAACTGACACAGGACAGTTACCTTTACGCATTTTTTTGTGCTTTCTAAAAGCACGAAGAGTGGCTGACACGTTGCACTGGTTGAGGTAAAAGAATTTGACAAGTAACGCACGCTCGACTAAAGAAGGAGACATTGCACATAAACTTTCAATCCGATTGATTCGAAACGTAACACATTGCCTTTTAAAACCCAAGCAGCTGGCACTGTGCCAATGGATGTAACGTGAAATTTCAATAAAGAACTTCTTCTTCTGCTCAGCGTACGTGATATTGCAGATCACGAGACTTTATCGGTGTTTATGTAGATTTTACGCTTTTTTAAAAGTGTTGCCATATTGCACTTGAACTAAATAAGAAAATGTGCATAATAAAAGGTAATTTTATTCCGTATTAATTTGCATTTGTTAACACTCTATTTTCTATTACACAGCGCCAAATATTCCCCTAGCGGTGACTTTTGGAACTAATTTATTTTTTCGCGGAATCCTTCGTCCCCCGTCTTGTTTAATCTTCCTACAAAATGTGGCGTCATTCTCGCAAATAGATCGCGCTACAGAACACTGTGAGCACTGTCAGTTTAATTATGGCCACCCGGTACTTCCTAATGCTTAGTATACGGTAATTTATATTGTTCTCAATTTTATAATTGACGATGTACTTTTAAAAGCATAAAAATTAGTATATCTTAACTAAAATGAATCAGTCTAAACTTTAAGCATAGTTTTGTGATTCACTCACAAAAATTAACCGCAGCAGAGAATAGAGGTCCAAAAATTTAATTGAAAGTAAAATCAAATTCAAAATTCTTCTTACCCACCCTCAGGCGGTCACAAAAAGCCTGAAATAATTCAAATCGGTCAATAATTAGTAAAGTTATTAATTATACCAAAACTCAAATTCACTATTGTACACAAACGACCTTCGTTGGCATTTTCATTTTAGAAGTTCATTTATTCAGTAAATGCTTTTTTTTCAAATTTAAATGTATCTTAATCAAAATAAATACTTCATGTGCGAGCGTTATTTTCATACTGAATTCTTGATTTTTTTCTTCTTTTTTTGCTCCAAAGAGAAGCAGAGAGTGGCAACAAATGTTAAAACTCTTAAACGGTGTTTTGCTGTTCTTGAAAGTTACATGACTTCAAGAATCGTTTGAAATTTATATTATATTTATACTACATATCTTTATATTATTTAATAATTTATTTATTACAAATTTATTTATTTATTTATTATAAATTTATTTATTTATAAATTATTACTCTCTTTTATTACTTATAGGATGATATTGCGAGAAAATGATTTCACCCAATTTTGATAGTGGTTTATTATAAATGTAAACATTTAATGTTTTACTTTTCAGCTTTTTTTGCTCCAATGATGAAAGGCAAAATTAGCTTAATTCTGAGGAGTTTATTATAAATTTATATATTTTTATATTGGGTTTTCTCTTTATTCATGTGTGTATAACATTTCACATGCTTTTTTTTTATTATGTAATTTATACTGTGTTTAGTTTTTAAATTGATTTGGGTTAACAAAAATTCTTAAAATCCCGGGAAACGGCGGGTACTTCAGCTAGTATATATATATATATATATATATATATATATATATATATATATATATATATATTTAGTATATATATATATATATATATATATATATATATATATAATAAATACAACGATCAATGTATGCAATTGATGTAAAAAAAAATATATATATATTTATAAAAAATCGTAAAGGATATTTTTATAGACAAAATAATGTAGAAGAAAATAGGCAAATTAAATCTAATAGAACATACTGCCGAATATAGTAGAGTTAATATAGTACAGTTTGAGGAACATATCTTTTACTGCATTTTAACATTTTTTTCGATAATGTCCAATTGTCTGCCGCATTAGCAAGAAAAATATATTTTTTTTGTCTATTACGTTGTTATGCACGTGCCGATGAATTAATTTAGTACTAGAAAAATAAATCACGTTATCAGCATTTAAAAAGTTAAATTCTAAAAATTAATATTTAAAAATTCACCAAAAATCAGAAAATGGTGGTAAAGATTCGAAAAAGATTTCATTTTAAAGGAATTTTTACGACCTTTCTTGTTATATAAATTTTATAACCCTCGGATTATTATTTTAATTCAAACTTTAAAGAATGTTGCAAAAACAGCTTAAAAATTTAACTTAAAAAAATCTAAGAAGAATTTTTCAAAAGTCTCTTTTAGCGCACCTCTACACTATAAGAAGATTCGCTATGCAAAATGCCATGCAAAATGGATGCAAAATCCTTTGGTTCCAGAGGTTTGGTCTATGCGTTATATGTCTGTCAGTCTGTCAATCAGTCAGTCAGTCAGTTACGGAAATGTTTTATATATATATATATATATATATATATATATATATATATATATATATATATATTATACTTTCCTCTCGGAACAATATATGTATATAAAATTACTTTCCAACTTGCAACATCTTTAAATGAAAAATACCGAACACCTCAATGGTTTATATTTGGTGCGTGTTCATTTATTATTTAAAATTATGAAACAACTCAGTAAAATTTTTTGTATTAATTATTTAGCTTTACTAGAAAATTTACTCAGAGCGCAATGTAATACATTTCAAATGAATATTGACGAAAGTCCCATTGCTAAAAAGCGTCGTAAGGCCAATAAACAGAAATGCAGATGGCTTGCAAGACAAAGTCAGGAATCGCTAAACCGAATACGTGCAGCAGACTGTTAACAGACTGAATTTAATATTTCATAACTAATACATGTAATAGAATTAAGTGAAGTGATGCTATTACGTGGAGTTCAGATTTTATTTAAATTTAAAAAAATTGCATCTTAAATGGATCATAATAGTGCTGATATTGCATAATTTTAAATAATTAAAATGTGTATAATTTGAATAAAAGAAAGTAGAGAAGCTATTAAGTATACAAATAGTATTGACTTTGCAGATGTAAATTGATAAAAATTAAAATTTACGCGTAATTTTTGACGGGCTAACCACTAGTTTTATAATATTTATACACACAATATCAACCATATCAATTCAACGATATTCAGCTTCTTCAATATCAACATTTATCAATAGTTATTCATACGGCAATTGTTTGCAATATTGTTTTGATTTCTTTGTGAGCAAAGAAGCATTTAAATGAAATCAAAAGGAGCTGATACGAATGATTGTGATTATCTTGTAGTATCTGCGTAAGGCTGGTTTGTTCCTCATATTTTAAACAGACAAAATCTGCCAATACCACAACTTTTTTTCTTCAATATCTGCGTTATACATGTAATTCTTTTGACCGATTTCTGGAAATTAAGTATATATACACAAATTGTACATATAAGTCAACGGATGCTTCTATTTGAAAAATGGTGGTAGTTATAAGATCAATTACACTTCTTTTGAGACCTTTCAGAATTCAATGCGCTACTTACTTCAATTCTCAAAATACTATTCATAACACAGTAATACACATTCATAGTAAGATATTTAAACAGCTCTAGGTCTTTGAATCAAGGCTCGAAAGTTATTGTTTCTGAACAGAATTACTTCGTTACACGTTTAGTGAATAAAAAAGCATTAACTCAAGTGATTTTAAGCAGTGCGTGGAACTAAATACAGTTTCGATTTCTTATGTATATAGCCACTATCAGATTAAGATGTTGCTTTTCGTCGTTCCAATATTGGATCAACTCCTTATTAATATACCAACTACGTGTGGGGAATTTCAATTACCGTAAAATCCCGAGTATAATACAAACATTTTTTCATAGTTTAGTCCGCAAAAATGAGGGTGAGTATTATACTCACGTACAAAAAAACGTAGTTTTAAACATTGGATAAACGAATGTACAGCAATGAACACAAGACAAAGTCGCAACACGGGTGCGTGCTCATCTGCACTCCGTGATTCATCCACCCGTTTGCTAAGCAGATATTCCTTTTAAACAAACGGAACTCACAGTTCGTATCGTCAAGTGAGGATAATGATGACGATATATATTACGACGGTAACAATAATTATGACATGGACGCAACAACAATAAATGAGCTGTATTCTAGTGAAAGTGATTAAGACTGATAATTTGGCATTATTGTTTGTTTTGAATTAACAGTTTTTTCTACCGAATTTGACGTTTTCGCTTCTTTTTATTACAAATTTTATTTATGTTAATAAATATTTGTGCAATTTTTAAATAATATATTGAAAAGTTATGGGTGCGTATTATGGTCAAATTTTAATTTTTCCGAAAATTTCACGCAAAATTAAGCATGTGTATTATACCCGGGTGCGTATTATAGTCGATATTTTACGGTACTTTGTCTAGCTTATAAAGAAAAATAACACAGGCATCATCGCAGGAACACATTTATCAGTGACCATTTTTCCTTTAAGCATATCTCCCTCGTGGCAGACCTACAAAATGCGTCGAAATTCCAAACGTGCTGCCATCAGCATGACATATGTATTTGTCCATCAGACCTATATGATTGTCTTAGCTTCCTTTCTTAGCCGAAAGGAGACGAAATTTTAAATACTCTTTCAGTTATGTAAAAATGTCATGTCTCGAGGATGAAATGAGAGTCCAAACATGAGTAAAATAGAACTAGACACTGTTATAAAGACTCATGGAGTATATCTATTAATATTCAGGTCTTTATAACTGTCTCTCATAACCGCCATATATTGGCAGAAAAGAAAAATGATTTTTTGCCAAAAAAGGCGATGCACGCCAAATCTGGTGTATTGAGCATGTATTGCGCAGGCGCGAAGTACAGCTTGGCGCATGTCATGGCTAGCTTCGAAAAGTAGCGGGAGACAGCCCTTGGACTCGTTGGAAGGAGGTGACACTTTGGAAGGTGGTGTTGAGTGTGGAGCGAGGAGCATGGCATGGCTTGGCTGTTCACAATTAAGTATCCCCTTTTTTCATTATGTTTAGTTAAAATAAACTTCTTATTTGCTCCTTAAACCTCTTGTCTGTAATTTAATTTACTGTAGTAGATAATGTTTCCTAGGTATGAATAATTTGAGTATTGTAATATGCTTAGCACGTGGGTCAGGCTATATGTAGGGTTAAATATTTTCTTGCTAAGCTAAGTGCTGTTCACCTAAAGTAAATACTCTACTTAATCTATGTTACCTGAGACAACCTATCTGGGTTATCTTTCATGTCGCATTGTTACTTGAAGTTAATTCTGTAACTTAATTTAATACACAACGCATTTCATGTTTCACCTTTTTTTATGGCTGGCTTAACTATCCGCTAATTTGCTACCACTTGTTCCGATACGGCTTCCCATTTTGGCGTCGTAATTCTCGGCTTCACAACATTTGGTACCGGTTGACCAGTCCTTAAAATTAATTGTAATATTTAAGGGTAAAAATTGTCTCATTTATCGGTAACTTTTTTTAATTCTTTAACCTATGTGAGTAACGAAAAAATGCATCTGCTTAGTATTCCCCATGCTTATAATTTTGTTCTCTTTATTAATAAGTAATATATATGTATCTAAATAATGCAAAAATTTCATTCAGTTTGCTTTTTCTGTACCACATGATGCATTTTTTTATAATAGAGCATGAACGAAGCTATATGTTTGTTATGTGCAATTATTTAATTATGCAGTGATTTTATGAATATCTGAGTATTTAACATTGAATATTATTTAAGATTGGAATTTGTGTTATATTGATTGATTTTTATGTGTAAAGGATATATTTTATTGCTTTTTGAATTACAATTCTTGATTTTAAACTTCATTATTGATATGAATTCATTTAATATAAATTGCTAATTATGTTTCATTCATGCAACCTATCGTATCTATATGTTCATATAATTTTTCTGAATGATAATTGACATTTATGCTGAATTTTAATGCTAATTTTAATGTGGTGAACTCAAGCATAATATTTGAAAGTTATTTTATTGAATAGTATCCCATTTTGTGTATGCATAACCTTTAATATACCTCTTTTCTAAATTATATTCATAATTCGTTACTTATTGTCATTTGCTGGTTCACGTTATCTCCCATGGAATTCTTCTCTTGCATTTTATGGTTCATTGCATTCTGCAATTTTTTTGTTTACACGTTGAATGTGTAAAACTCAAGTTATGTTATCTTTTGTGTGATCCTTAAAAATTTCAGTCCAGTTCTTTTACTTTTTGCTTTCTTGGACATGGCTAGCGAGGTAGACAATAGATTCAATGTAACCATTCAACCTTTTGAAGGTGATGAGAATTATTGTCATTTTTCTCTAAGCAAGTCAGGGACTTAGCGAGAGTAAATAATTGGTCAGGCGCTGAAGCATCTATATTTATCAGGTCGAAATTGGTAGGGCCTGCTCTAAAGTATGTCATAAGTACTTCCGAGTTGTTGAACACAGAAGATGATGAATTTTTGTTGCAAGGGTTGAAATCCTTCTTTGATCCTAATCATTCTGTAAACACTGCCTTATTGCACCCTCAGAACACCATAACTCTTCTACCTGCAGAGTCAATTAGAAATCTTGCTCACAGAATTTCAGTTCAGGTTTCTAAATTAAATCCATCTGTTAAGAATACTGATGCCCTTAATGAGATTAAATTTGTCGAGTTGATTAAGGCTGTCCCTCAGAGTATTAAGGTGCAACTATTAAGTGAAAACATAAAAGGTTTCCAGGCTGCAGTTGATAGAGCTGATACTTTGCAGCAATTAGAATCTTACAGCACTTCAGCCCAGTCTGTGGGTAGTGCTTTGCAGTTGCAAGAGCTGCTCGCTGAAATTCAGGTTATCAAAGAACAGCTCAATTCACTGAATATTACTAAGAACCAAATAAATGCTATTCAATCATCCTCGACTTTGTCATGTGACACTGAATGCAATGAATATATGCAAACACCTTGTTCTTCAAATGAGTCCAGACAGAAAGTTTCAAAGACTGTCTGTCAATATTGCTATAAGACAGGTCACACTTTTGCAAAATGCTATAAGTTTCAAAAGGATTTTCGTAGGGAGCAATCATCTTCTGGTCCAAATAATATAAGCAGGCAGTTAGATAACTCTACTAGGCAGAACTCACACACTGTGAGAAACTCAAATCTAAATCCTGTTGTATCTTTCTTTGTTTAGGATTCTTCTAACCCTGCAATGAGACAAGCTAATGCTGATATACCTTCGTCCCTCCAACTTTGTTCATCAGCCAATGTTAATAGTCCTAATTATGACCTTTATATTCCTAATTATGTCAATCACAGTGATTTGGTACAACAGTGCTCAAATTTTTCTGTAAATAGTAGAGGTACTGATAATCTTAATGTGCAGTATAATAGTAATGTTCAACAAAGTTTTTCTTCTGTTAGTTGTCAAACTTCTTCTGCTATCAAAATTATGAACTCCACTGCTACTCAGTGTGAGATCCCTGTTAATGATAATGCATTACATGCTAACAGCAAAATTGTCATCGAAAGGATATGTAGTGCTCAAACCTCTGCTAAATTGCCTATGGTCAATATAAAATTTCCTCAAACAACTATTATTGGATTAATTAACACAGGTTCTTCTATCTCGTTGCTCGACCAGTCATTTTTCCACATGAACAAACAATCTCTTAATTATAAAAACATTTCTAGACAGGTGTTTATATCAACCATCAACTCTTCTGTCAATTTCTCTTCATGTATCAATTTATCTTTCAAATTTGAGAAGAAATTCTTCAAACATCCTTTTTTTGTTACAAATTTGAATGATAAGTCTTTATCTGCGATAATTGGTTATGATTTTCTTACTAAATTTCATTTGGATATATCAAATTCGCAAGCTTCCATCACATTTGATGATATTATCATTCCTTTTATTGATTCTGAAAATCAAGGTGTACATTCTCATGTTGTTGTAAATGCTCAGAATGCTACTCTTGTGTCTAAAACTGTAATCAAACCAAATTCTTCTTCTTTTGTTAAAATCAGTGCTCCAATAACCAATTCAAATTCTGATTTATTCTTTGAACCTGTTGTTAAAAATCCAAATCTGTTAGTTCATCCATCCATTATTACAAATAATATATCTGTTGATGAGCAACCAGATTCTATAAGTGATAATAGTTCAACTCCTGCTACTCAACAATCCTCTAAGGTGATTAAATCATTCATTTTAATTGAAAATTTGTCCAATAAGCCTGTTCATGTAAACAAAAATGCTGTGTTGGGTCATGTGTCTTCTTTAGATGAGCAGTTATCCGTTTCCCATGCTCGAACTACCTCAGTCAGTGAATCTGTAAATCTTATTACTGCATCTCCTGAAATATTAAATTTAAGAAAGTCAGAATTTAATCTTAATGACTTTAAGCGTTCCCATTTGAATCCTGGAGAAATTTCTCAAATGTCGCAACTGTTGAGCAATTATGCCACTGCTTTTTCTTCCTCGTCTAAGTCTTTAGGACACACTGATCGTGTGATTCCAAATTTGAATTTTGATCATGACTTCCCTCTTAAGACTCTTCCATTTCCCATTCCTCAGTCTTTGCAAGCTGAGACTAAAAAGCAAATCGATGAACTTGTGGAGGCAGGTATCATTGAGAGAACAATCTCCGATTGGGCTTGCCCAATATTGCTTGTTAAAAAGAAGCAATTAAACTCTTCTGCTCCACAAAAGTTCAGACTTGCTTTGGATCTACGTCTCATTAATCATATAATTAAGAATTCATCTTATCCTTTACCTAAGATAAACGACATAATTTCTAATATAGCTCAATATCGCTATTTCCCCACCTTGGACTTAAAAAGTGCTTACCATCAAATTGACTTACCTGAAAAATTTCAAGACCGCCTGAGTTTCACATCAATGTGGGGTCAGTTTAAATATAAACATTTAGTTTTTGGACTGCGTAGTGCAGCATCCTTTTTCCAAGCTTTAGTCGATACTCTCATTGAGGAAACCAATGAATTGGGTATCTGTGCTTACCAAGATGACATTGTCATTTGTGCGAATACATTTCAAGAGTCTTGTCAAAAATTAAAAGCTCTTCTTTCTGTTTTTACTAAAAATAATATTACTGCTTATCCTCCAAAGTGCTCATTCCATCAAACTGAGGTAGACTACTTAGGTTTTAAAGTGTCGCAGAACACTATAAGTCCAATTTCTTCTAACATCATAAAGGTTACTTCATTTCCAACTCCAAAAACTAAAAAACAGTTGAAACGTTTCCTAGGTGTTTGTAATTATTATAGACACTTAATTCCACTTTTTTCTAATTTGGTTGCTCCTCTGGTGTCAATGACTTCTATGTATGTGCCTTTTAATTGGACTGATGAAGCTTCTAATGCATTCCAGTCACTACAAAAGGTTTTCTTTTCTTCGCCTTTTATCAGACAATCTAATTTTGATAATACTTTTTATGTAAACACTGATGCTTCCAAAGAAGCAATTTCTGCAGTGCTATTACAAGACTTTGAGGGTCAACTATTACCTGTCTCTTACTTTAGTAAATCATTAAATAAAGCTGAGAGGAATTATCCTGCTCTCAAATTAGAACTCATGGCTATAGCAAAAGGTGTGCAATCCTTCAAACAATACTTGTATAATAGAGAATTTTTTGTTTTATCAGATAGTAAACCTCTTATGCACTATAAGAAAACAACTTCTCCTGCATCCATCACCACAAGATGGTTAATGTCTCTATCTGAGTATTCTTTTAAATTTATTCATGTCAGTGGAACTTCTAATCTGTTACCAGATTATTTTTCTCGCACACCTAATGTTATAACCCAAGACCTTAATACCAATGCTAATTTATTTAATTCAAATCAAATTTTACCTGTAGTTACTTTGGATTCTGAGGAACCTGCTCAGTATGATAAAGTACTTGATAATAATAGTAATGTGTTGCATGGTAATAGAGATTCTATAGAGGTAGATAATTCACCTCATAAGGTATCTCATGTAAATGCTAGAAATAATGTCAATAGCAATAACACTTGCATTTCTAGTCATGTTGTAAAGCCTAGTTCTTGCTCTAACTCATATTTTTCTGTACCTGATAATACCCATGATAAGGTAATTAATTGTACTTCTGCTCTGACCCACAATAGTAATGTTGATATTAAACCTAATTTGCCTCCCTTTACTGCCTCCTCACACTCCTCCACCACTCTTCAAGATGTAAACACACAGTTCAATCTCTAAGTGTGAAGCTGCAAAGCAGCTACAAAAGATATTCTGCATTATAACGTCAGAAGTTGCTGACCCAGAGAATGAAATCTCTTCAGCAACAATCCTGAAGGAACTGCTTAGGGATGATGAACTATCCAAAACATATAATATGTTAATCAACAGGGCGAAGGATGTGCCTAAGAACTTTTTTGTGCACCCAGAGTCAAACCTATTATTTTACGCAGGAAAGACGGGATTGTCGAGAGAAGAGTACATTGTGTTACCGTCAGCTCTCAGGCCAAAGGCACTTCGCCTAGCTCATTTGCCCCACTTTGGACTTGCACAGACATACGAGGCTCTCGCCAAGTGGTATTGGTGGCGAGGGGCATACATGGATTGCGCCAATTTTGTTGCCTCATGTAAAGAATGCATTCTTCACAAGAAAAGAAGGGTGGCGGTTGCTCCAGTCCAATCTGCACCACTTCCTACTGCACCAGGCCAACTTGTATCACTTGATCTTGTTGGTCCCTTCCGCAATGGTCACTCGGTCCTCACCATAATTGACCACTTCAGTCGCTTTTTGGTCTTAGCGGACATGCCGATAACCACAGCTGACAGAGTATCCAAGGCTATATTTAGGTACATTGCCATGTTTGGCAGACCAAGCCATATTCTTACAGATCTTGGCCCACAATTTACCTCTGTGGTATTCAAAAGGCTATTGGATATGGCTGGAATCAGATTGGCACACTCATCACCTGGCCATCCTGAGGCAAATGGAGTCTCTGAAAGAATCAATGCCTCTATCAAGTCATCGATCTCAACTTTGCAAGCCCAAGGTGTACCATTTGACACAGCCATCCTAATACATGCCTCACTATACAACTCTACCATCCACTCTACGACAGGTCACTCCCCTGCTGTTGTCCATTTTGGAACAGCTTTAGCCCTGTTGACTGATTCTGAGAGGTTCTTCGATGACTTTCCTCATCTTGACAAAGGGTCCCTCATTGATAATATTATGGCACAAACTAAAGCCATTTGGTCACTGTGCTTCAGCAATACATCCCTAAGTCAAGTGAACTCTCACAGGAAGCTCAATAGAGCAAGAAGTGACACAAGGCTAAAGGAGGGTGACATTGTGTATGTAAAATATAAAACTCACTTCACCCAATTTCTCAAGGGACCATTTGCAATTGAGAAATTCCGCTCGAAGGTGACTGTGGTCATTCGACCACTGGAAGATAGAATATCACAGGCTTCGCTCATCCATGTGAACAGGCTGATAAAGGCCCCAGCTCGTAAAGGGCATTTAATAGAAAGGCAGACGAATCCATCTCCCATTACTAATGATTCTGTGTGCCCTAGTTCTTTTCATCTAGTTGCCCAGATGCCTGTTCCAGTGTCCAATCCTTCAGATCCAGTGCTGGACTCCAGTCTTTCAAGGGTTCCAGAGGATGACCATTCCATGGATGTCACTGAGGGGAACTTTCCTGATGGAGAACTGTTTCCTCCTGCTCCAGACGATGAGTTCCAGGTCCCAGAAGCAAGTCTAGCAGACGAGCAGTTGTCATTCCACCAGCCATCAATGCTAATTGAAACTCCTCAGCTCCAGATAGAATCGCCTACAATTCAGGAGCCTGTTGGACTCACCAATACCAGTTCTCCACCGCCAGAAACAACAGACCCCAAGATGCCAGAAATTCCTACTGCAGTGAAGAAGCCCTGCCCCTACAACCTCAGGTCGAGAAAATGAGGTTCTGGTAAAGATGTTTGCGCGTACATCTTCTCCAGTTGATGGACAACCCAGCGATTGGCACGTCCAACTCTTCTTCTGCCTGTCTTCCTGTATGGACTAGGACTCTTGCTGCATATGGTATACCTCTGTATCTTTTTAAAGTTTTTTTAATATCTGTGAAATTACTCCATTCATAATATATCTGTTAATTATGCACAACCTTGTTTCTTTAACCTCTATAAGCTGATAATGGTGTCGACTCTTAATTCTAAAGTTCTGTTGTTATTGAGTCTACCAATAGTAAAGTAAAATTCTAAGTTAACCACTTTGTTGATACAAAATATAATAATATGCAATTAAAATCATTTGGTTCTCCCATATGCCATTGTAAATAACCTAGCAATAGTCAATATTAAGTTTAGTTTCACACTTTGCCTGAATTGCAGGAGACATCATCTGATATCATCTATCAGTTTTTCTTTTTTTTCATCTGTGAGTTTCCTTGAATATGTTTTTTTGTACCTTATGTGCAACCTGTGATATTTTAATCAGCCAAAATATTCTCGATTTTGTCATTTGAGAAATGAAGTTGTTTTTTTATTGTACAAGGCAATTTTTTTTTCTTCATTTCTCAGGAATAAGTCCTCACATTTTTGTAAATATATGTATTGTATTAACTTATTCTTTTGTGTATTTTTTATGGGTGACCAGCTTTCCAGAAAAGTATTGAATCCTGTTACGTACTGTATACAGGTTTGAAGGTTCTAGACCTCAACATGGTCACTATCCCCTGCAGTTGTACATCACCTGCTGCATATAGGTGAAGTTTTTATAGTTTCCATGTTAAATGTAACTCACCTGTTAGCTTTGTGAAGTGGGTAATGCATCAACTGTTTCTTGTATATAATCATGTATTTTTGTGTTATATTGTATATTTGTTTGTGAATAATGTTATTATAGTGTCCTACAATTTATGATTCTAGGGTATATAATCACCATAATGTATATCCCAACACATTTTTTGCACTTGTTTTTTTAAGTTTTTATGCACATTTACTTTTGCTGTGTGTAATATGCATGGTACAGTGTGATACACTGTGTTACAGGTTATTTTCTTCATCCAAGGTGTCTTGAAACTTTTCTCATAGTAATGACACTCTTGTGTATCACACCATGATCTCTGTCACAATGTTGACTGTTATTAGTGCTTTCACTTTGTCTATCCATGACACTTTGTCTATCTAGGACACATAATTTTTGCATTTGACATTAATCACTTTTCAATGTAACTGTAATTTTTTCTAAATGAATTTTTACAGGGTTGTTTTTTCTGTTTTTTCCTTTGTTTTTTCAATGGCTGGCCAGCCGACGTGAAGTGTTTAGTGTTCTTTTATATAATGTACATACCCTGTATAATTTTATGGTCATATAATCAAAATTAGGAGCAAATTTTTTTCCTCATTTAGGATCTCCAATGTATACCAGTGTAAACTAGACTCAATATGAGCTGTAAAAAAATTTTTTTTCCTCATTTAGGATCTCCAATGTATACCAGTGTAAACTAGACTCAATATGAGCTGTAATATTTTTTTTTCATCATTTAGGATCTCCAATGTATACCATTGTAAACTAGACTCAATATGGGCATTAATGAATATTTTTTCCCTCATCTAGGGTCTTCAATGTAATACATTGTAATGCACTGGTGTGATCAAATTTTTCCAAAGGATCTTCAATGTAACTCTTTGTAAGCCTGCCAACTCCCACTCCTAACACATTGAACTCAACTCTCTTTGGGAAATTTTCCCTCATTTATTTTTTTCTTCACTTGGTGAAGGGGGAGAGTGTTATAAAGACTCATGGAGTATATCTATTAATATTCAGGTCTTTATAACTGTCTCTCATAACCGCCATATATTGGCAGAAAAGAAAAATGATTTATTGCCAAAAAAGGCGATGCACGCCAAATCTGGTGTATTGAGCATGTATTGCGCAGGCGCGAAGTACAGCTTGGCGCATGTCATGGCTAGCTTCGAAAAGTAGCTGGAAACAGCCCTTGGACTCGTTGGAAGGAGGTGACACTTTGGAAGGTGGTGTTGAGTGTGGAGCGAGGAGCATGGCATGGCTTGGCTGTTCACAATTAACCTTTTCCTTACGGGCTGGGATAG